>JAPDEQ010000093.1:0-70671 GCA_027569205.1 Aspergillus kassunensis | reverse complement strand
GGAATGGAAAGGAGTGACATGGAATGAAGGGAGAACATTCATAGGGTTAAGAATGATAGAAACATTCTGGTAGACATTCTGGTGATGTGTTATCAGTAGAACACATAAACAATGGGGTAGAAATCGACAGAAACATTCTGGTGGTTGCCTGATCAATAATGGTGGCCTCAGGCAAACACCCCGGCTGTCTGACATATATTAATTATTATTATTATAAAAATTAATAGAAATAACGCAAGAATTCTTTTGGATTCAGGAGCCTTAGATGATTTTATTAGATAAGACTATGCTAAGAAACTTGGAATTAAGACATGACTCACGGGATAATAGGAAAGGATATTTGGATTTGATAGGAAGCTAATCTATGATGGGCCAGGATAATAAACCAAGGAAGTACCTATGATATCTAGATAATACACAAGCAACCTAATATTCAAGATCACGCCTGTCCGAGGAGAACTGTATAATACGGTTATTAGGATAACATGGCTAGTAAAGGAAAACCCACGAATTAATTAGGGAACTAGATAAGTTAAAGCACATGGATATTAGCTACAGATAAAGCAGGAGCGCTATGATATACTATGAATTAAATCAATAATAGGAGAATCAGGGAAACTCTCCAAGGAAGAGGGTGAATAGGTGACGCCTCTTAATAATAATACTAGAATAGTTATAAAGAACTGCCAAGGGCTATAGAAGCTACGAGATATTTATGAAAAGGAGCTTGCTAAAGTAATAAAATACTTACCATAGAAGTACATAGAATTTATCGAGCTATTTGTGAAACCTGATTACTAGTTACTATAGTACCCTGATAAATACCAGGCAAGGATACCTCTGGTAGAAGGGGCGAAGCTGCTACAAGTCAAATAATAATAGAAGTCTCAAGATAAACTCCAATTGGAAAAAGAGTTTGTGGAAGAATTCCTTAAATACAGATTTATCCGGGAAGGACGGGGAAAAGTATCACATCGACCGCTATATATACCAAAGAAAAACAGAAAAAAGAGAATAGTTATCAACTACTAAAGGATAAACTAGTTTACTATTGATAACGTGAACAAAGTACTATACATGGAATAGAAATAAGACCTGCTACAAGGAGCAAAAATCATCATGATCTTTGACCTGGAATAGGGTTATTACAACCTTCTCATGGCCGAAGAGGATATCAAGAAAACAGGGTTCCTAATAGACACGGGTCTATACGAATAGGTAGTTGCGCCCATGGGATTAAAGCGACTTCTAGCAGAATTTGCGCGGTATATAATATATATACTAAAAGATTACTTGAATAACTATATTGCTATCTACTTCGATGATATTATTATATTCTCGAAAAAACCCGAAGAGCACGAAGGACATGTTAAAAAGGTTATGACTATGCTCAGGGACGCAGGGCTAAGTCTGAATATTAAGAAATACAAGTTTAACATGGATAAAGTTAAGTACTTAGGGATAATATTTACCCAGGAAGGACTCAAGATACCCTAAGAGAAGATTAATAATATTCTTGACTAGCCTGAGCTAACTGATGTAAAAGAGGTCCAAGGATTTCTAGGTGTTACCAGATATATTAGAAGGTTCCTAGAAGGATACTTAAAGATTATAACCCTATTAACTAACTTGTTATAAAAGGAGATAGCTTTTATATAGAATACTGAATAATAGAAGGTATTCTTAGAAATCAAATAGCTAGTAGCTGAAGGACTGATTATCCAGCTATTCAACCTGGAACTATAGAATCAAATAAGAACTAATGCCTCTGGTAGAGTGATTAGGCTAGTACTCGAGCAAATCAATGAAAATAGGAAAGCATAGATCATTGCCTTTCACTCGAGAAAGATGACCCAAGCTAAATAAAACTATGATACGCACGACCGGGAAGCACTTGCTATCATTGAAGGTTTCAAGAAATAGAGACATTACCTTTAGGGCGCAAAGTATGAAGTAATTATCTAGATAGATCATAAGAATCTGATGTACTTCATAATGACAAAGGAATTAAAGGGACGATAGATCTGATAGGCTCAAGAGCTTTCGCGATATCGCTTCCGGATTGAGCATATTGATAGGAAAAAGAATATTGCTACCGACACACTGAGCAGGCGACCAGATTACATGGTTAATATTAAAAACCTAGAAACAAACATCTTTCGACAGGATGGCGATGTTTTAAGATTCAACCAGGACGCTCAGCTTGCCACCGCATACATAATCAACAACTACGAGTTCCTTGTATAACTGAAAAAGGGATAATAACAAGACAAATAAATATAAGCATAGAAGTTTTATACATAGTACAAGGAAGAACAGGACAGAGTTCTCCTTTGGAGTAGATCGATTATGGTACCAAAGTCTATGGTCAAGGAAGTAATTAAATAATATTATAACTTACCAAGCGAAGGTCACCAGGGAATCAAGAAAATAATAGAAAAGATTTAATAGGCTTACTACTTTCCATGGATGTACTAATAAGTTCAGGAATATATTACATGATACGACGAATATAATAGGAATAAATTATCAAGATATCAACCTTTCGGGAAGATACAGATACCTGAGACGCCAGATAAACCATGGGAAAGTATTATGGTTAACTTTATCTAAGGATTACCGCTATCTAGAGATCCGATCACTGGGATTGTCTACATAGATATAATAATAATAGTATATAAGCTCACGAAGTATATGGTTATACAACCTACTAAGAAGGAGCTTATAGCAGAAAAACTAGCATTGCTAATACTACAGGAAATATTTATTTGGACTAGATTACCACGATAATTCATGTTAGACAGAGACAAGCTATTTATATCTAAGTTTTAGAAAATACTTATGGAAGCATGTGGTACAACTCAGAATCTATTAACTGCGAATTACCAATAAACAGATAGATAAACTAAAAGAATAATTTAGTTAATCAAGTAGTACTTATAATATTACCTTGATTAGAACCAAGATAATTAGGTTAAGCTGTTGCCTATAGCTTAATTTGCAATTAATAATACACGCAACGCGACTACGGGTACTGTCAGACAGCCGGGGTGTTTGCCTGAGGCCACCATTATTGATCAGGCAACCACCAGAATGTTTCTATCGATTTCTACCCCATTGTTTATGTGTTCTACTGATAACACATCACCAGAATGTCTACCAGAATGTTTCTATCATTCTTAACCCTATGAATGTTCTCCCTTTATTCCATGTCACTCCTTTCCATTCTATTCTACCCCTGTTTTTGATTATTGATTAGATGATTCAGGGCCATAGGGATTTCAACATAAATATGGCCTACTTCCCTCTGGTTCAAGAGAGAGGAAAGACAGTTTAATACCAATCTCAAGGTACTAGAGAGCTCCAGATCCGGGGAGTCTCCTAGGTAAAGCCTAAATTCATTGATTTTATTGATTTTCACTTATCTCTCACTTCGTTCTCACTTTTCTATGACCTTTCCTTATAAATCCGAGAACCAAGTGAAAGTTACCTTAAACTAGCTAGGACCTCTGATCTACTACTGAACCTCGGATCACATGACTGGTAGTCACCTGACCCGGCGGTTCGATAGTTATGAGCCCGGTTTGCCCACCTCAGCTAGTTTGACCGACCAACCGATTTAGCCGACTTGACCATCTCGAGGATTTCGAGTGGTTCGACTGATTTAACCGACTTGACCATCTCGAGGATTTCGAGTGGTTTGACTGATCCAACCGATTTGACTATCTCGAAGAATTCGAGTGATTTGATTCAACTTATTCGACCTGATTCGAAACGATTCGACTAATTCCACCTGATTTGACCGATTTAACGATTTGAGCGATTTAACCAACCAATTCATTTAATTAGTATTCCCGAACCTTTTATTTCAAAATGACTGACCGAATTTCAACCGTTCTCTCAACGTCACATGACTGGCTCTTGTGGTACCGATCAATCAAGACATTGGCCTTAAATAAAGGCGTGTGGGATTTCATTGACCCAGACCAATCAGAAGAGCCTATTCTGCCCACAAAACCCGCTTATCCTTTTCCATCGATTCTGGAGGAAAAAGCTACATCAATTCGAAACCTTTCGCCAAGCAATCGAGAGCTCTACCGAGACCTATTACGTGAATATGAGCTGCAAATGCGTGAATTTGATCATGTGAATAAGGGTTTAACCCTGATTTATATGCTTATTCAAAATTCAATCAGTCAACAACACAAGCGAGCGATTATTAATACCAATTCCGCCTACCAGAGCCTTCAGATCCTGCAGAGCAAGCTAGCGCTAACCAACGAAGCTAGGAAATGTGATGTGATCAGGCGATATCACCAGCTTAGAGCTCAGGGTTCTACTATTCGAAACCCTAACCTAGAGGGTTATATTACCCAATGGGAAAACCTCTATTCAGAAGCCCTAGAACTAGGGATTAGTGAGGTAAACCCACCTATCAGAGCCCTCTACGACTTTTTCGAAGCGATTCACCCGAGCCAGCCCTATTTCTCGACCATTTGGCATGACAAATTGATTGAAAAATCCGAAAAGAATGAACCAATCCCAACACTCTACGAGGTGACCAAGCGGCTTAGGGACCATATCAAGCTAAGCCCAACACGGAACAATCACATGTCGCCCATTGCAAATGCAACCTTCATGGGCCAATCAGACCAATCAGATCAATCAGATCAATCAGACCCTGAAGATCCTAAAGACCAATTAAATACTAAGCCAAACCCTGGTTTCACGAAGAAAAGGTGTCCTTGTCAATCAGACCCTAATGATGGCTATCATCGATTCGACAACTGCCTTTATGTCAACCAATCAAAACGCCCTGAGGGGTGGTCACCTGATCCTGATGCCTTGAATCGATTTGATCAAGCCAATCAGAGCCCTCTCTTCAAAAAGGCCTATGACAAAGTAATTCAGAAATATTCGACCATGATAACATTTTCAGCCATTGCTATGGCAACCGCCCTAGCAACCGCTCAGACCACAGATTCAAGATCAAAATGGGCCTTTGACACCGTGTCTAATACCCATATTTGCAACGATTTGACCGCCTTCAAGGATTATACCCCGAAAGAATCAAAAGTCCTAATAGGCAATACACATGCAGAGATTCTAGGTGTTGGAACAGTCCTATTAACACCTTCAAAATGCTATGGAAACCAGACGATATTTGAATTAAGGGACTGTGCCTATGTTCCTAGGTTTCATATCAATATTATCTCGGCAACAAAGGCGAAAAAAGCAGGTATATTTTATAACCCTAGGGTTTCCTGCCTTGAACGCCTAGATACCTCGAAAGTCTGCCAGATTAATGAAGAAGGAGGTATTGTACTTGTGAATTGGGACCAAATCTCACCTTCACCTCACTTTACTATGGGATCACCACCAAAAAGTGAGAATTCAGTGAAAACCTCTCAGAAAGGACTTTCAGACCGATTTCCAGACCGATTTCCAGACCGATTTGCAGACCGATTTGCAGACCGATTTGCAGACCGATTTGCAGACCGATTTCCAGACCGATTTTCAGACCGATATTCAGACCAATTTCCAACTTTAGGGCCAGAAAACTGCCCTATTCAGGCTTATCATATTCAGAGATTTGATCAACCAATTATTTCGAAGGATTCTATGGAACTATTTCACCAGCAAATAGGGCATCCAGGCATCGAAGCCCTAGGATACTCAGAACTCGATAAGACTATTCAATCTATCAAAGAGGAATCAGAAAACGAAGACCTCCGACCCCTAGACCCTGATTCTTATGAATCTAGGGTTCAAGACAACTTGGCAGAAACATTCGAACCTCTAGAAGACGACGAAACCCTAGAGGAACCTGATTCAACACCTCGAACACCTATTTCACCGGTACCAGATATTGTTATTGATAACAGTGACCTAGTTCTAGGTGATCTACCTGGTTCACTACCCCAATCGCCTGTTCCAACTGTCTCGCCTGACCTGCCTGTGTCTGATGTTATTATCGATAATAACCAGTCCAAATTCGACAATTATGATGATATCATGAAGCCGCTAAGCCTAAAGAGGCAACTATCACCTTTACCTGACCCTGGACCATTGAAAATACCACGAAATCATGCAATTCAGATCAACACAGATCCACTGGGTACCTACCAATTAGATAATCGACCATGGCCTGATTAAGCGCCTGAATGCTCAGAAACACAAGGAGTTCCTGAAACAGTTGAATATTGACTGTCTGAAAATTGCAGGTTCTATGGTAACCACAGAACCTGAAGGGGTGTGTCAGACAGCCGGGGTGTTTGCCTGAGGCTACCATTATTGATCAGGCAACCACCAGAATGTTTCTATCGATTTCTACCCTATTGTTTATGTGTTCTACTGATAACATATCACCAGAATGTCTACCAGAATGTTTCTATCATTCTTAACCCTATGAATGTTCTCCCTTTATTCCATGTCACTCCTTTCCATTCTATTCTACCCCTGTTTTTGATTATTAATTAGATGATTCAGGGCCATAGGGATTTCAACATAAATATGGCCTACTTCCCTCTGGTTCAAGAGAGAGGAAAGATAGTTTAATACCAATCTCAAGGTACTAGAGAGCTCCAGATCCGGGGAGTCTCCTAGGTAAAGCCTAAATTCATTGATTTTATTGATTTTCACTTATCTCTCACTTCGTTCTCACTTTTCTATGACCTTTCCTTATAAATCCGAGAACCAAGTGAAAGTTACCTTAAACTAGCTAGGACCTCTGATCTACTACTGAACCTCGGATCACATGACTGGTAGTCACCTGACCCGGCGGTTCGATAGGTACTATACTATATTTCGCTAACTTAGTGTTACAGAAAGGCTGACCTCTCAACGCTTTCCTAACCCTGGGTCCTTCACGTAAGCTCCGTTTGATTGACTTCTTACCTTTACTCTTAATAACCACGTCCAACTAGTATGAAGACTAGTCACAGTCACCAAGGGTCGAGCTTAAGCAATGGAAGTAAGGCCAAGATAAGAACGTATTCCTATCTTGTAGAGAAGTTCAGTACGAGTTGTCTTGTTGTCAAAGGTATCTCTGAATAACAATAGTTTAATAATCACGAAGAACAAGTAAGACTAAATATAGTAGAATAAGTATCCTTATATATTCTTCAAGTCCTACTATTCTCCTACCCTGAATAGTCTCCTGAATAGTATACCCAATAGGCGTGCCCTCTGGTGCCTACTATTCTCCTACCATTAATAGTCTCTTTGGTAGTCACGGCACGTGACCCTTGGCTATAGTTTCCCCGACCATGGTCTTTTCACTGTTACCAGAGTATACGGAGTAACTAGTAGTAGTAGTAAGGATCTTTGTCTATCATGGCTTGCTACTCCTGGCCTTGAATCCCTCACAGGTTCTTGCCCTTTGTTTATTATCCGCATGGGCCAAGAGTCCTCTATGGTTCGTAGTCTTTGGATCATGATCCGGCACGGCCCCGGAGCCACTGCTCTCGGTCCTCAGCCTTCTGTCACGGGTTTAGGCTCCACAGCTTTCTGCCTCGTGAGTCCGCTCTGTTATGTTCATAACACTTAGGATGTAATCCAAGGATACATTGGAAGATCCTGCTAGCTAAAGGACGATCAGAAACAGCGCTAATACAAGTTATACATTTGGATATATTATATCAATCTATTACAAAAGATATCAGATAGGCAGAAGAAAAAATGAAGTTTTACTATAATAAGAAGCGTGGGGACATGCTAGAACTTCAAAAGGGAGGGAGAGTATACCTTTTACAATAAATAAAGGGTATAAAAAACTTTAATATTCAGAGCAAATAACCAAGCAATAAACTTGATACTATGAAATATAGACTATTCAAGATTAAGGAAAAACTTGCAAACAACAACTATCGCTTAATACTATTAATAAGAATACAAGTTTATCCTATGTTTTATATATCATTGCTAGAACCAACACAGAACGCCGAAAATATAAATAATAAGGTAACTAATACTAATAACAAGTATAAAGTTAAGAAGATCCTGGACTACAAGTCAGAAAAAGGCTAGATCTATTACTTTATTAAATAGGTTAGATACTTATAAGAGAATAATACTTGGGAACTAGTTAGGAACCTTAACTACCCTAAGAAGATTCAAGCGTGGTAGCAAGGAATTAGTTAAAAGTAACCTGATTAAAAGAAGACTATTAGAAAACCAAAAAATCAAAACCAGAAGAATAGGCTGTAGTAATCTAGGCCTGGGAAGAAGCAGGAGCTCTAAAGGGGATTTAACTAAGTTCCTCGCGGTATTACCTTTCCTCTTCTTCTTGCCTTTATTCTTCTTCCTCGAGCTATTTAAGCTCTTTAATTTTGGTTATATCACGACTAATAAAGTCTCCTGCGTGTTTTCATAGAAGATTATCCTATTTTTAAAGATAATTAAGTCTTGCTATTACCTCTGCTACCATAGCACGAGTCTCCTTTTCTTAATCACGAATTTTATTTTAAGTATCTATTAACTATTACTACTTGCTATCTAAGAACGTCCTTTAACCTTCTAAGCACTTGCGACCAGCACGAGTATATTCTTTATAATAAGATAACCCTTCAGTCTTAACACACGGCTTCTCAAGACAGGCGTAATAAATACAAGGAGTAATTATAGTAAAGCTGCTGTCTTTATAATAATAAACAAGTCTATTTTTGGTTATGCTAGACTTGGAAGATATCACGAGAGTTAGCGCTCCGAAATATATGAAAGAAAGTAAGATATCTAACATGTTACTTACCTGGGGGTGTACTACTTATTAGGAAAACCTTTATATCTTTGGGACAAAGACCTTGAAAGAGGGGGATTATTAGAGAACATGAACGCTGTTAGCCAATGAATCCGCTGTGCCGCAGCTAGCGCTGTGATAGCAAGTAGCAGGATAATAGACTATTCCGATCATAGCATAGGCTATGATGCTAAGATAAATCGGGACTATAGTCATAACTAATATAGTCAGGGACTATGATAGCTCGGATAACTAATATAACTATTAGAGTCAAGGACCATGATGGCTATAATAAATAATAGATATATAAGGAACTATCTTTATACCATGTATTTAGTTTTACTTAGTATCTATTATCTTCGGAACTCAATCTAGTTACTGTTCAAGAACCAACCTTCTGATTATCTTTGGATTAGACAATAAGCCTTCTCTTTCATCTCAAGAATACCTTAAGGCCCGCCTTAGGAAGGAACAAGTCGACCTTATCTGACATAGGCTCCACAGCTTTCTGCCTCGCGAGTCCGCTCTGTTATGTTCATAACAAATACTAGCTAAATATATCAAGGTCCTTGTTAATTCAGGTATAAGCCATTCATTTATCACCACGAGGCTTGCTAAACAACTCCAATAATATCAGGATCATAGCTAACATAACAAAATACGTGTCAAAGTTGCTAATAGAGAATACCTTATGATAAAAGGATACTATTAAATCCCTATCACAATAGGAAGGTAGACTAGTAGTATCCGAGTCTAGTTATTAAACATGCTAGCTTATAACCTAATACTAGGCAAGGACTGGTTACAAGAGTTTAACCTAAAGATTAACTAGGTAACTAATATTATGCGGCTCCTGTCGTCCAATAAGTTAATCAGGACTATTAAAGTTTAACTAGTTAATATCTATAACCATGTCTTATCAAAGGAAAGTTTGCTTAGTTTAATATCTATAAAACAAGCTAGCTGCTTGCTCTGAAAGCAAGGCTAGCAGGTAATCCTAATAGTTATTTGGCTAGTAGAAAAGGAATAAGGCAAGGTTAACTTGGATAAAGTTATTAAAAAACTTATAAAGGAATTTAAGGATATCTTTAGGGAAGAATTACCTCCTATATTACTACCAGAACTTTGGGGCTCATTCCATGGTTCTACTAAAGGACCATGCCTATTCTGGGAGAAAGAATGGGGTACAATTAATGCAGATCGATATTCTGAGAGGGTGATTCCTATAATTGATGGATATCTTCGCCTGCTTAAGCGACAAGATATCTGGCTCCAGTTAATGCAAGATGGTGCGCCTGGCCATTCTAGTCAAGATACACTTAATGAGCTTCATGAGCGCGGAATCTATCCAATTAGATGGCCAGCGTACTCCCCTGATCTGAATCCAATTAAGGTGGTATGGAATTGGATGAAGGAATGGATCCAAGAGAAATATCCAGATGATCACCAACTATCATATGATGCCCTACGACAGATAGTTCGAGCTGCCTGGAATGCCATCCCTGAGGGTTTCCTTAGGGATCTGATTGAATCTATGCCGGCTAGATGTCAGGCAGTAATCAACGCAGAAGGAGGTCATAGATAATTACTAGATAGCGGCAGAATCAATATGATTCGTTCGTTGCAAAGGCCCACCGTACTAACAAAATCACCAGGGTCAACCGCCTATAATAATAATAATAATAATAATAATAATAATAATAATAATAATAATAATAATAATAATAATAATAATAGCTGCAATCGGCGACGGCATCCTTTGCCAATTGTCCGCTGTTCTCATCAATTTGCCAATGACGAAATTTACGGCTTCAGCTCCGTACTTCGATATATACCCATCATGGATAGTTTTTATCGTTTCTAGAATCGCAGTATATGTCCCCCGTGTCACAGTAAGATCGAATGATATCTTCGTACGAGTGACAGTGTTGCTTTCTAAGCGGTGGAAAGTCTGTAGATGCATCAGAGTCTGAATTATTAACGGTAAGCAATACCAGGGCTCCTGCTCCATTTCTTACCACAGCCTTGACTGTAGACGATTAGTTGGCGTCAGGGCTATGGTTATTTTCGCTCTATCTCTAAGGCTAGTAACATTAACGACCAGGCTCGGATCGTCTTCAATATTCCGAATTACGAAAATGCACGTTCGGTATCCATAAATCTTAACTTTCCTGTCGAAAACTTATACTCCATGGATGCAAGACATGCCGCGAACGTCGAAGTTCGCGGCTTCGACGTTCGCGGCTTCGACGTTCGCGGCTTCGACGTTCGCGGCTTCGACCTACTACCATTTTTAGCGTTGACGCTGTTATTAAAGCTCCACTAGCTGGTTGAAGGTGGTTGTTCTAATTTTCCTCTGAAAATTCGGGAGTCTAAGTTCAGGCCGGACCTGAAGGCATCAATACCTGTTAGGTACTGCGTTCCCTTTCCTATATTACCAATTTATTACATCATAGACGTAGATTGGAGGGGCGCAATGTAAGGCCCCAACTGGAGTATACATTAGTCCGGATCGCCATCAAACAGATCTCTCCACTTAGTGCTCCTTCCTCTCCTCTTTTTATATACCATCACTTCTGCAGGCATTTTAGCTCTTGTTAGTATAAGCAAGTGACCCGAGTACCCTCACATTATGGCAGCTATTCACACAGGTTACCCCTCACCTTCAGCTGTATTGTCCGAACGCACTGCCGACGGAGGATATAAATGGAAACTGACTCCCGTGGAGCGCTCCCACATCGCATCTATGCTTCACTGTGACGGTATGTCCTTTCTCTAATCAGTAGGCCACTACCTAACCACTATTGGCCACCAGTTTCCGATATCACCCTTAACGGAAATGTAATGGAGCAAGACCGCCAAGCCTGTAAGGGCTGCGGGAAATACTCCGGCTTGGATGACCTAGTTGACAACGCAAAGCATTTAGCAGTGCACTCCCCGTCATTTATGCTTGATGTCCTCAAGAATGGGCCCAAAAAAGGTAGCCCAGCCCACTCATTGTCATGCTCATCCTGTGGCATCTTGTATGATGGCACGTTTAATTGGCTCAGACGCCCTGGTGAATGGTGAATGGGATGATTAGCTGGTTATTGATGCCGTTACCCAGATTCGATGGCAAGGAGGCGTTGCTGGGAAGCGGAAAAACCAGAAAGGATCTGAGGGCTTGGCAAGCTGTTGGGTTGAATGATTGTTGATAATTAGGCCTAGCGTGGGTTTTTTTCCTAGTTTTAGGTTTTCCCCACGTTCCTGCGCGAATGCGAAGGCTATATGGGAAAGAGAGTAGTTCATGTAGTAGTTCCATGAGACTGTGATATCTATCAAACCAAATAAGTGTCTCTGTTTCAGTGACTTTTCCAGTGAAGCTTGCATTTTCTGCCAGCCACGAGCAAAGTAATGATTGAAGTTGGTAATATTACAAGGGAACCATTAAGCTCCCGATCTCAAGGCAACGCCTTAGCTTCTACCAGCCTGAATACATGCCTTTTGAGTAACTCCCATGTCCCCTGCTTCCCCTGGGGATGATTTGCAAATCTGCAAGCCACTCAAGAGAGTAAGATGCATCGTAATGGTCAAAGAGAAGTACTTAAGAAGTTTGCATGTACTTCCTAGAGCATGCGGGGCCTAAACATGCGAGTTAGATGTGTGATACGGCCTACGGATCAGCCAGCTATAACTTGTGTGCCTGGGACATTGGGACGCCTAAGCAGTGCCGAGATACAGCCATACTAATCCGAGCATTCTCCGGATCTAGGCCTGCGCGCCCAGGTCCTGTCCATGCGCGGGGCATGAGCGTCGAACGTCAGTACATGAGCGATGTCTCCTGACCAATCTGACCTAGTATGGGAGTCTCAGCCTCTATGACTTGCCTTTGTCACCTCATTAAGTAGGCTTGCTCAGCAGGTCAACCAACAAGCTGGTAGGAACCTGTCTTCTTCCAGCGCCTCGGCGAGTCCGCCGAGTCGTCTACTGTCGGTAGGCAATCCGTTTGTCGTCATTACCGGTACTCGTGACAAGCCGATTTATCTACCTAGCGCTGAAGACCCTTTGGAAGCGCTGTCTTTTGTTCCTTATGATCATGTCTGGATACGTTATGTACTGTAACAACTTAGGTTGCTATCGGAAATTTTTCAGAACCTCCAAAGTAAGGAAACCGCACAGGAAACAAGAAAGCTTACGAACGGAAAGACTGATAATACCATGCTTAACTAGACGATTTCCAAAGCTGTCCACATCATGCCTGTCTATTTGCCCTTACTCTTAATGACCTCCCTACTGGAACAGATTCCGGACTGGTGCTGTCATGTTTCCTCTTTCGGGAGTTATTGCCAGCTTTCAATGTGCCATTTGCAATCTGCGCCACCATTCCGTAAGGAGCAGTTTGGGTGCTTGCTACGAACAATCAGCCAGAGGTCTCGGATCCCTAATTATAACGCATACCATGTACGTATTTTCTCTCTTCCCGTACAGAGTTTTCTGTTTGCACACTCACTTTGACATACCGGTAAACGGCTGCAAGTCAGGGAAGCGCTGTACATACCATCAAGTAGAGCCGGGACTTCTGGGTGTCGAATGAGAAGCTCAGAATGCGGCCCTTGCAGCTCTCCGTCTGAGCCAGAGCACTGTCCATGGCGATGCCGCGGTCCCTTTGGGGCTCAACCTCTCCACTTCCCTCAGGAATGCAAATAGAATTCACGGCCGAGATGTGTGGAGAACCAAACGGAGTTGTGCCCTGCCAAATACGGAAACCCAGTTCACTTAACAGAGACGGCCAATGAAGCTGATCCTTTACCCCAGCTCACCTCCCCTACACCCGGAGACGTTCTCAGAGAATGCAGAAAACTTCCGATGCAGATATTCTTGCCCAATCAAAATAGTTAACTTCCTCCCGCTTCGGCTGCTTTGACATCCCCCGCAATGTTGGCTTTTAGTCCTGTTATGAAAGCGCCTCAGGGGAATGGGAGCAGTAGATGAAGGTATAGCGACTGCAATACGTTGCCGATAGAACTAGGTGGTAGAGAACAACTGAAGGGGTAATTATATTGAGATAGATGGAGAACCTAGGATCTAGATAGAAGCAGAGGTCTTATATAGACCTCGCAGAGCTCCGATATCGATTCCTCTAGAGTTGCTGTTGGAGTAGTACGACTACTCCAATAGATCGTCAACCCGGAGAGATCTTCTCCGACCAATAGCTTCACCTAGTAGCGATACTGCAACCTCTGGTCCTAGCCCGATAGATAGTAATTTGTCATACTCCCCTTCGTTCAATACCCTAAAGCGAATGAAATGAGGCTATACAAACCTTGTAAAAACAGGATATAAAGTAATGCGTGGTATAGGGTGTTGAATACCTTTTTCTCTTTAATCTAAAGGATCTCGATGTTAGATCGCGATACTTTTGGTATTTTAATTCAACCTTAATAGCTGAATAACTCTTTTCAAGCCCTCTGGCTTAAACGCTTTTGTCAGGCTGTCAGCGACCATATTGCTCGTAGGAATATAAAATGCCTTTATATCGCTGTTCTAGATGAATTCACGGATTGCGTGGTAGCGGATCCGTATATGCTTGCTACGTGAATGATTGACTGGATTTGAAGCCAGGGCTAGGGCCCCCTGGTTGTTAATTCCTAGTTGAATCGGTCCCTTAGGACCTTTTCGGACCGCTGCAAGGAAGTGTCGGATCCAGATCACTTGCTTCGAAGCTTCCGCGGTAGTAATATACTCCGATTCAGTTGTTGATAGCGCGATGATTGGTTGTTTCCTGCTACACCAACTGACAGGTCCATTTGATATCATAAAAACGTAGAAGCTTGTTAAACAGTGCTTCGAGGCGTTGCTATACAAGGAATCTGAAAAGCCCTCTAGCATCACACTCCCCTTGGCTCTATATAGAATTCCAAATCAAATAGAGCCCTTGATATAGCGTAGGAGGTGTTTTAAAGCTGCTAGGTAGACTTCGCGCGGATCTGCTAGGTACTAGCTTAATTAGTTGGTCGGGAACGTAATATCAGGTCTAGTTCCGCCCGAGAGGTAGGTAACGCCTCTAATTATCATGCAGAATTCTATATGCTGGGCGCGTGATAGTTTCCTTGAATTCGGATTATCTAGATCAACGCTGGGATCTAGCGGAGTCTTTGTAGGCTTGTAGTCTGTTATTCCGAATTGCTCTAGGATTATTCTGGCGTAGAGTTCTTGATCTAGACGAATAGATCCATCAGGTTGTTGTTCAATTTGGATCCCTAGAATTTTCGTGGTGATTCCAAGGTCTCTTATTAGGTAAAAACCTTTCAGGTGGTCCTTAGTAGCTTTAATATCCTTTATACTTTTGCCAAAGACCAGCAGGTTGTTGATGTACAGGGTGATAATGATTCCTCGGTTATTAATAAAGACTCTAGGATCAGCGGTGCTTTGCTTGAAGCTAATCAAGGTCATAAATATCTTTATTTTCTAGTTCCAGAGGTAGGCAGATTATCAGAGCCTATAGAGAGATTAAAGGATCTCGCATATATCTTTTGGACCATGAGAATTCAGGTCGATGCCTTTGGGGATCTCCATGAAGATTTGCTTGTTGATTTGGGAGCCTACGTAGGCATTCGTAGTATCAAGTAGATAGGCTACTAGTCCTTTACTTGCTACTAGAGCAAATAGATTCTAAGGCTTTCAAGGCAAATAACTAGCGCGAAAGTATCTTCAAAATCAAGTCCTTCACGTTGTAAAAAGCCTCGGGCAATAACTCCTGCCTTGAATTGATTAATTCGGCCATTAGTACTGTATTTGATATCAAATACCTATTTCATTATTATAACCAACTAATCGTGAGGCCGCTTAACATATTTCCAAGTCCTAAATCATAATAAATTACTTAATTCAAGCTTGATCGCTTCCCTCTATTTCGTGCTATAGGTAGACTTGTTAAACCGCGGGTTTTGGGTCGACCCGCGGCCTCGCAATTTGAACCAGTGGGTTTTGGGTTGGGTCAGGCACTCCCTAACTCACCCCGTGGATTATCAAAAAAACCTAGTAACCTGACCCAAAACCCCATTAAAACCCATTATGTTGATCTTTACCTAATTAGGTAAAGATCAACCTATTTATTTAAATTACTGTATATAATACAGTAATTTATATAGATTTAATATAGATGGGTATTAATATTACTGTATTTTATGTATTTTATTTATTGGCAACCCATTGGGTTACCCATGGCCCAACGGGTTACCCACACGTGACCCAAAACCCAGCGGGTTATTAATATAAGCAACCCAACCCATTTCTTGGCGGGTTGGGGTGGATTGGGGCGGGTTTCACGGGTTGGGTTGAACAAGTCTAGTTTTGGGTCGACCCACGGCCTCGCGATTTGAACTAGTGGGTTTTGGGTTGGGTCAGGCACTCCCTAACTCACCCCGTGGATTATCAAAAAAACCTAGTAACCTGACCCAAAAACCCATTAAAACCCATTATGTTGATCTTTACCTAATTAGGGAAAGATCAACCTATTTATTTAAATTACTGTATATAATACAGTAATTTATGTAGATTTAATATAGATAGGTATTAATATTACTGTAATTTATGTATTTTATTTCTTGGCAACCCATTGGGTTAACCCGCTGGGGCATGGGTTGTCAGACGGTAGGGGTGTTTGCCTGAGGTAGCCATTATTGGTCAGGCAACCACCAGAATGTTTCTATCGAATTCGACCCCACTTCTCATGATATCACAACCACCAGAATGTTCTCTTTTGATTTCTAATCTGCTTTCTATTGATGTCATTCTTTTCTATTGATGTCATCTTCTTCTATTGATGTCATTCTTTTCTATTGATGTCATCTTCTTCTATTGATGTCATCTACCCCGCTTTCTACATGTTCTATTGATGTCATCTTTCTCTATTGATGTCATTTTAGCAGAATCAGGGCCATAGGGTTTTCAACATAAATATGGCCTACTTACCTCTGGTTTAACACGGAGGACAGACAGTTTTTTACCGATCTCAGGTACTAGAGAGCTCCAGATCCGCGGAGTCTCCTAGGTAAAGCCTAAATTCATTGATTTTATTGATTTTTCACTTGTCTCTCACTTCCTTCTCATTTTTCTATGGTGTTTCCTTACAAATCTGAGAACGAAGTGAAAGTTACCTCAAAACTAGCTAAGACCTCTGATCTACCGCTGAACCTCGGATCACATGACCCGACGGTTCAACACTATGTTCTCCTGCTAATCTCTTATATATAGCTTAAACTAATTAAAGGCTAGCCCTTTGAGGTAGGTAGTAATAAATATAACTTTATTAAGCTCTAGTATAGTTCTAAGATTATTAATTTAGGTATATATATCTATACTAGTTAGGTAACTTCTTAAGGTTACTTGCTTACCTTTAAACTCTTCTACTTTGTTTACCTTAATACCCTTAAAGGTCTGCAGGGCTATAACTTAGCCTAATAATAAGTTAATAGCATTACCTAGTTACATGATCTTCTTAGTATTAGTAATCTCTTTAACCAAAGAGGTCTTAGAGGTCGAAGCATCAGCCTGAGTTACTTTTCCCTTGTTATTACCTATACTAAATACAGTGCTTTCTTTTAAATTAAGGATCTATTATTGTTAGATAAGGTTAACTTGTTCCTTCCTAAGGCGGGCCTTAAGGTATTCTTGAGATAAAAGAGAAGGCTTATTATCTTAATCCCAAGATAATCAAAAGGTTGGTTCTGAACAGTAACTAGATTAAGTTCTAAAGAATAATAGATACTAAGTAAAACTAAATATATAGTATAAAGATAGTCCCTTATATACCTATTATTGAATATATTACCTATATAATCGGTTTATATCTTTAATATGATCTGGTTATATCCCAAGTATGTTCTTATTATATTCCTAATATGACTGTAGGCCCGAACTGGCTTAGTATTATATCATTGATATGATCGGGCGGATCAACCTTTGATCCCTGTCAGGCTGACATGACCTCAGTCATTGACCCGGGATTCATTGGCTGTCGCGTTCCGCGTTCTCTGACACCAACCCATTTCTTGGCAGGTTAGGGCGGGTTTTTGACCTTAGGCAACCTGCCCTACCAGGTTTTGGGTTGGGTCAGGCACTGCTTGAACTACCCATGGATTATTAAAAACTTAGTAACCCAACCTATAAAAGCCATAAAACCCAACTATGTAGATCGCTACCTATTTAGGTAATGATCTACCTATTTAATTACTAATAATTTAAATTACTATATTAAATACGGTAATTTATTAATATTTATATAGGTATGTAATTAAATTACTGTATTCTATTTATTTTTATTTCTTGGCAACCCATTGGGTTACCCATGACCCAACAGGTTACCCACACGTGACCCAAAACCTAGTAGGTTATTAATATAAGTAACCTAACCCATTTCTTGGCGGGTTAGGGCGGGTTAGGGTGGGTTTCATGGGTTGGGTATAACAAGTCTAGTTAGGTATAACAAGTCTAACCATATTAATTCTACCCGTGTCTGTTAAAGAAAGTGTAGTAAAGGGGCTATAGAGAGAATTACTACTATTAATATCTAAACAGGACACTGAATAAGGCATGTTATAATAAATAATTAAAGTCTAGTATTCTAGTATTCGCCTCTGGGGGCTTGGTATAGGCACCATTTTATACCACAGCGTGGTTATCTATCCGAATGCAGCTCGAGATACATCTTCATTTGACAGGCCGTTTTCATCTGCGAGCATTGGCCGTTCGTAGAAGACTTGGTGTTTTCACATAGACGACTGACCAAGCGGTGTTCACTTCTCGGCCTTTATCTTCTGTACAACTTCCATGGTCGAGTATAGGTCGGTCAAGAGCGGATCTGACTGCGGCTCGCACTCAAATAATTTCTGACGTGGTTGTACGGAGTAGCTCGGAATATGAACAAAAATTGCTGGGGACACTGGACAGCAAGACCTTGATTCAATCAAAGACCTTTCTGGCCTGCAATACATGGGGACGGAAGCCCAACACACAAAGAGCATGTTCAAAAGCACAACTCAACCCTGGTAGTCGTACACTCTGAACCTTGGGATGCCACCGGATTTGGCCGCATGCGGGAGCTGTAGTTGCTCCGACTACATCAAGCGGAAACTTACGCACATTTTAGCCAAAGATTCCATCTAGATTACGCCATTGGGTGATTTACGCTGGCTCGATGTCTGATGCCTTTTGTAGGTTGAAGCTTCCGGATTTCCATCTTCCCACTGAACTTGAACATCTGAGAATAGAATAATCCACTTATAATCAACAATCCATGCCTTGGATCATAGCACAGTAAACTAACACAACTATCCAATTGGCTACTTGGAAAGCTTAGAGGGTTCATCCGAGCAAGGTAGACTAAGAATGACAACCTCAACGAAGGGAAGAATTACCACAGCTTGGCCCGAGTGCCACCTCAACCTGGACTGCCCGTCGGAACATGAGCAGCTTATGCACTGGTCTGGCTGCATGCTGATCATGACATTTTCTATCTGGTGACCATGTCGGTGCTATTCGTGCTGGAGACATGATGTACAACTATGGAATGCAGAGACCCCAGAACAGATGCGCCTGTGAGAGGAGGTTGTCGTTACCTGGCTGGTCCAAATGTTTGTTGACTAGGATACATTCGAATAAGCAGAAGCTCCTGATATGGCTCGGAGGAAAGGGGATGGATCTTTGTTTTTGTTTTAACTACTTCAACGCTTTTATAAGATTCCTCAAGAGTGTACGGGTTTTTTTGACACGCGAAGCTGTAGACAACAAAACGCACTCTAATAGAATAAAAAGAAGTACATGTAGCTTCAAGATCTGATCAGACATGCCCGAACCTTTTGAGGTCCCCGGACGATTGATATGCCAATACAGCATGCATTGCAGCTACAATAGAACCCAACGTAACCGCAGGTGCATACGGAGTACCCATGGCTAGAAGAGCCCGATAGTAACATTGCCCTGGATAACGGCGTGGAGCTCAAGCATAACATCAGCCCTCAAGTCCAGATTGATTCTCACGTTCAAGCTCGACTCTTTCTCTGGTTCTTTTGGGCCCTTTACACCAGCGCGTGGGGTAGTCACGCCTCGGTCGCCCCAAGGCTGAGGTGGTACTTTGTCCTCGTCCTGTTTGCCCTGGCTGTTCTCCTTGTTCTGCTTGTTGGTGTCTGTATCACTACCCGGCGGGATTAGCTGTCTCGGATTTTCAACGTGGGCAAGTGGTAGAAAAGACTAGTTCCCTGACTGGACACGACAGATTACGAGGTGAGACGTACTCGCTAACGGACTCCATTTGGCTGCGCTCCGTGAGTTTGTGAATTGGACACGTAATGTAAATACTATTGAAGATATGAGGTTGAAGAATAAGTCAGTCAGTAGGCAGATTCAAGCACCTGTTATGTTAATATAATCATGACGAGGCGAGATTCCGTCAGATTAGGGTTCATTACGAACGTTTCCATCTCGGCTGACATACCAAATACATCACACTCCTTAGATCAGAGAGACGAGAGATAAATGTAGCAGCATCCTTCCTTATCCGGCTCCGTCAGCTTTTGCATGTTCGTTGCGTCATAGTCCGTTTGCGTCGAAAGCTCAGCTCCGGGTGTGGCACGTGAAGATCAAGCTGGTAAGTGTGCCGTGGTAAGGTTTATATAGTCAATATACTTCGTTCGTCCATGCTGCGCGTCCACCAAGAACGAACGTCAAGCCAAGATGGTAATCGGAGTAGCCATGATGGCGGCAATGGTGCCCACGACACTAGCCCTAAACGAAGCAACCAGAGGACAAGAAAGCTCCGAGGCAAGACGGAAAGAAAAGGAACGGAAGAGGGTCTGTCACCTAACGGCCACCTGCGACATCGATGAAGACCCGGATATCGAGAGAGGTGAAGTGAACAATGCAAAGGTTTACCTAGGCCTAGACCATAAGGTATGATACATACGATTTCCTGTTCTGAATAGGTACACAGCTGGACGCCTAGCTCACAGGCGCGCTAAGTTATATATTTGCAAGCGGCCGACGGCCTCCATGACTGCGTTCAAGGGTCATCTCTTTTCCCTGCCTGAGATGAAAGAGGGTAATCTCCACGGCCTGGTCGCGATCAGCGGCGAATCGCCACCGACTCTCCGGTGGGTGTATCTGAATAAGGCCACATATGAAATGGAATGGGGAGGGAAGAACGATAGGGAGGGCCAGATAAGTGGGCCTTTTGACTTGACGCATGATGAAAACTATCTCAGCCTGGACAACACTCAGAGATGGCTAGCGGTGCGGGTAGGAGATGCAGAGCGCGACTTGATGGGGGCGGAAAGGGGGCTGTGGAGGTTGCAGGTGGACTGGGACGAGGATGGGGGCTCATTCCTGGCCCCTGGTAGCGAGAGCGTGCGTATCTTTCTTAGAAGAGATCCAGAAGCTCATAACCAGCCAGAAACATGAGTACCATAATAACCAAGAGCCTCGATGAGCATTTATTAGCTACTTTACTTTTATTTGTACAACATCAAGGAGATAAACCAAAGCAGACAGATATTACAGAAAACTAGAAACTCCTGATGATTAGCACGATGTCGCTTATTTCTCATGAGAGCTCGCTACGCAAACCATCGATTAGACCAATATGAAGGTAGGTAAGGTAGGTCAAACCGCAATCGCGAGCTGATTCAAATCCATAGTCGGGAACGAACTGGCGGAAATCAAGTCATCGCTGGCCTCCGCACGGCCAGCTCCAAACTGCCGGAGATTGCACTTGTCCAGTCCCTTGATCCCCTGCAGATCCTCCCGGAACATACGGAACACATCGGAGTTCAGTCGCTCGTACTCCGAATAATCCTTCGGCCAGTTTCCAAGGCGCTCGACTGCAAGCTTCAGAAGATGCAGATGCTGCCGGACGCTCTTCCCGTTTGACTTCCCCGGTTCATCGGGGCTGGACGGGGCCGAGGCGACGGGACTGACCTGCTCGTCGGTATTCGCGTCGATCGCGGTCAGTGCGGAGCTGGGGTCGACGAACGCGCGGAGGGCATTCTCATGCAGTGCCGCGGCCTTTTTGTAATACTGCGTGGCGAGCTCGCGGTGCTCGGCGCTCTTTTGGTATCCCTGCGCGACGCTCGTGTACATCTGGGCCAGGAGGACCGTCATTTCAGCCGTGCTGGCGTGGCTGGGCCCGTGCACGCGCGCACAGTTGTAGACGATGTCCTCCGCTAGGCGGATAGACGCGGAGTAGTCGCCCACGAGGTAGAGGGTGACAGCGAGCATCCGGCCGAGGGCCAGGGTATATGTGTCGTCTGAGGTTGTGGCGCGGGATTTCTGGCGCTTGTCCCAGAGCGCCGAGAGGAGCCACGCGAGGTTCTGGTAGTCTTTCTGCTTGTCCAGGACTTTGATCAGCCTGTTGAGGTGGAGGGCGTCGAGTTCGGCCAGGTCGATGTTCTTGGTCTTGCAGTATCCCAGCATTTCTTTGATAATGGTCGCCGAGACCTGGAGCATGTTCTTCGAGTCCGGGGCTTGCGGTGCTTGGATGGCGCCGGTGGAGATCGCGAGACCCATCTTGAAGAGAAGCTTCACTGGGGCGAGGGAGGAGAAGCCATCGTGCACACGGACGTAGTGGAAAGCGGATAGGGCCAAATCGCACACCAGGCGGTTCCGGTCCGGGTCTGTCGACTGCAGAAGTTGCACGATGCGGCCGTGGCTGGCGAGGGCAACGGATCGGAGGAAGTTTTGCGAGGAGTGCAACTCGAAGTGGTCAAGGATAGTCGAGAGGAATACCGCTGCCTGGTTGCGATTCAGGCCCACTTTCTGGCCTTCAGTCGACATGAAGTAGTCTGTGAATTCCTCCACGACCCGGGCCACCGTTGCCGTATGGCCTCTACTGACCAACAGTCCGCGGAGATGCGAGACAATCCGGAGCACGCTCTGAAGAGTGCTGGATTTGGAGTGGATTTCCTTCCGGAACCGCACGAAATACTGCTGCTCGGCCACCAGCGACGAGTAGATCTCCACCATTGTCAGCGAAGACTCCTCCCGTTCCCGGAGGCTGTACTCGAGCTGGGCCAGGAATAACAGGCTGTGGCTCTTGCTAGAACTCAGGTCAAAGCCGGCGGAGGCAACGTTGGTTGTGTCCTTGGCCACCAGCTGCTGATAAATCTCCGACACAAGCTTCTTTGCGCGTTGGACTTGCCCAATCGCTCGGTAGCTGGATACAATCCGCTCAGCAGCAACGGTGAGATGCGACGAGAACTCCTTGGACGAGACAATCTGGACTGCTGTCTCCTGAAGCAGCGAGATGGCCGCCTGCGTGTTCTGTTGCTTCTCGTACAACGACACCACCTCCTGCATCTGAGAAAGGGAGCTCTCGTGAGCCCATCCGTAGGTTTCACGAAGGCTGGCCAGGCGCGTGATGCGCGCAATGATGACCCGGTGGATGTGATGCGAGGATAGCTCAACCGCTGTGGAACCCATGCTTTCATGCCCTTCGTAGATGGATTCCAGCGTGATCCGAATGTTGTCGTAGTCGATGTCAACCTCGCTCGACTGCATCTCGAGGAGGGCCTCGAAGAGCTCAATCGCCTCCGCCTCGTACTGCTGGAACTCTTGGGCCATAAAGGCGAGCGTCTGCGTGGCTTGGATCGTGATCGCCGCTTGGGCACCAAATACAGCCAGACAGGCCTCGCGATACCGCACGGTCACGTCGTGGATGACGTGGCTATCCGCATGTGTCATTTGAAGACACAGGGTGTAGCGTTCGTAAACCGACTTGACAAATGTTGGATCTCGCAGCTTGGCGTTGAGCTGCGACTGCTGGAGGCTGTTGAACAGAATCTGGCATGGTCGAAGTGCGTCAGGGTAATTCCCTTGCTTGATGAGTTCGGTGACTAAAATGACCAGCGGTTCGAAAGCGCGCGAGCTGCAGACGTCGGAATCCCCATTCAGAATCTCAAAGATTCGCCTGTAGTAGCCGACCGAAGCCCCTTGCGGGCTCGTCAGCTCAGCCAATATCCACAGCTGCTGCAGCACCAACTGATTATCCGGCTTGAAGCGGGCCGAATAGTCATTGAGAATGTCAACATGGATGGAGATCAGCTTGTCCGTCTGGCGTGTACGCTCGTAAAGCTGGATGAGCTTCCGCGTAACAGTGTGAAGCACTTTGTCCCCAGCTGATCGGTCGCGCCGAAGAGCCCGATAGAGCCGCCGGCAGACGTTTTCTTCCTTCACTGTATGGCGCCGGTACATGTAGCACTCTATGAGCTGCTGTGCGATTTCGATACAGAATGGAACATCTCTAGTGGGGAGTCTGACGTCGTCGACTGAAAGTGCGAAGAACGACGGCCAGAATGCCTGCAGTATCCGCTTCAATGCCTTTGTGGCGTCTCTCCACCGGTGCTGCGACCGGTACATCTGGACGAGCGTGTGCGTAGCGGTCGCGGTGAAACTGCTGTCGACCGATGCCTCGAAGATCATCTCACTGAGATAAGACTCGGTGGCGGTCGACGTAAGTGAGGCTTCCGTGTGCATCACTTCCGTGAGGGTGGTTTGGATCTGCTGCTGGATCTCCTGGTACAGTGTGCTATGATGACTGACGGATTGAGCCACCTGCTTGAGCACATCCAACGCCATCCACGATAACTTGACGGTCTTCATCAGTTGCGCGATAGCGACGAATTGCGTCACGACCTCCTCATAACTCGACATGGTCTGTTGATGCTCGGCCCAGAAGCTGGAGAGAAGGGATGCCACCTCTGACTCCCTCGACTGCGAGAGGAGGAACCTGGAGTACGCCTGCATGACTTGCAGAATACGAAGCTCCCACTCGAGCGACTGCTGCAAGCGGTACGTCTTACTGACTCGCTGCCAAAGATCCACAAACGTCTGCTCGGCGGCGACGACACTGGCCTCGTGGACATATTTCTCAGCCAGTGCGAAGAGAGCATCAAAGTCGAAGGAGGTTGAGATCAGTTGGTCTTGCTCCACGTCGTCGAGAAGTAAAACCGTGCCGTGGCCGATGGGGTCTTTCGGGCCGTGGAGCTGAACAACCAAAGACTCATCCGATGGCCGGCGGGCGGGTGAGGATTCGATCCCCGTTTCGTCCATGCTGCCTTGCAACAAGGTGGTCAGCTTCTGTGCTTCGTGCGTTTCGTTGATGGATGTGTAGTGGGCCACGAGCTGGTGCAAGGTTGAGATCACCACGTCACTGGTGCTGCCGTAATGGATCTTGTAGCATTCGACGAGCAGCCGAAGCATTTCAATACGCTGCAGCATGATCTCGGTCCGCGAGGTGGTTACTTGGCTGGATGTTGACTCCAGGAACAGCTGCGTTATCTGCATCGTAATAATATGCTGCGTCGACAGCACCTGCTGGCAGGTCACCGCGGCATTGTGGAATATCTGGCTGGCCTGCGTCGGCTGAACGGTTTGGATGGTCTGGTAGAAAAGCGCTCTGCACAGAATCGCCTGTACCGTGGCGGGATGCTTGGATCCCAGCACTTGTTCATACAGGCGAGTTTGAGTGTTGTGCAGGAGGAGGAGGACTGGTGTTGACTTGTTCCTCCACAGCGTCATCTCCAGCAGCGCTACCGTCGGAGAGGCCGGCAAGACCGCGCGAAGCTCCTTTCCAGCATTAGCAATTCCTTGCTTGGTGTCGCAGTCGAACACCATCCTTGTGTGGCCCAGCCAGTATCGAAGAGCGAAGTCCAGGAGAGGATACCGCCCCAGAAGGGTCGAGACATGGTGTGTAGGGATGGGATCTAATGATAATAGATCCGCTTTCCCTGTCGCCGCGTGCTTGATATAGAGCGTGATCCTCTCCAAGAAGTCCATGCGCAGTTCCTGCGTGCGCGCCTTTGGTTCTTTCCGCGAGAGAGCCTCCAAGACGGCGGTGCGAATGCCGCCGTGTCGCAAGTAAACCAGGTTCTTCTGGTGGAAGACCAATGAAGTGAGCGGCCTGAGCAACGCAAGAGGATCGTGCTTGTGTTCCACGATGGTTCCTTTCTCCAGCTGAACAGAGAGAAGAGCGGACAGCTCCGAAGTCGCCAGCGGTCGCGCAGCGGTGGCCAGCCAACCGATTATCTTCTCGGCGTCTTGATTCGCGTTGGATCTCAGAGTATGGGATACCAAGTCACTGATGGTATGTCCGGCCTTCACGAGGTTGCTAATGGCTTTCCCCAAGTCCTGTCCGCTAGATGGATTCTCATCGCGGATCTTTTTCGACGCAAGCTTGGCCCATACAAATGAACCATTTGCAGCATTCACAATCCGATTGACGCCAATCTCTCGCTCTTCCGCCGCCATCCCGTTGAACGCCGCGGAGGACTTGAAGACTCGGTGAACGACGGCGGCAATGTCGTCGAATATACGCTCCGGAGTTACTCGCACGAGGGATTGCTCTGCGATACCTTCCGGTTTCTCCGCGGCCAGAATGATCAGTTTGAGATTGCTCGCGTTGGCGGTTGCCAACCCCAGTCGCTGTAACAAGGCCTGTTGCCCACAGCTTGCCTCGTCCGCCCCATCCACGATCAAGACTGTTTCTTTGGCGCCTTTCAGACAGGCTGGCAGTGCGGTTTTGATTGCATCCCACAGCACGGTCACAAACTGGTCCTCGTCAACCGTTTGGTGGCATCGCGTGTATGCATCCGATAGTGTCCGGTACAGGCTGATATTGCCGATTCTGCTTGCGAACAGTTGGGAGAGAAGGGACTTCGCGACCGCAGCTGGGGTCGTCAATGCGGGAATCCGACTGTCTGTTTTGATGTCAGCGACCTCGGTATTGGATATCCCGAGAAGGACTAACTGATTGGAATAAATAATGGCATGTAGCTGACACCACCGATTGGGTGCTGAAGCTGGTCGTTGATGACAGTAGCCAGGATGGATTTGCCGGAGCCCGGTTTGCCTGTAATGGCCAATATCTTCTGGCCGCTTTTCAGAAAACGCGTAATGTACGGATTGAGCCAGAGACACGTCGACTCCTCTCGTTCCTGCGCGAACTGGGCTGTAAATTTGGTCACATCGGTGAGGACAGGGTCCTCGGGCTCTAACCACTGGCGGATTGTTTTGATCTCAGTTGCTGCTGCGTTGTCAGCATCAGATGCAGATCCGGTAATATGGCTCATAGGAAGTACCTCTTCCCTCAACTAGACCTTCCTGCAGCAGCTGATGTTTCCACATCAACTCAGACACATGCTCGCAACGGGTCCGGAAACTCTCAATGGGCCCGGCGAAGGTACTATGGATGTCGATCGTCACTGTCTTCAAGTGCAAGTCCCCCACACGCTTACGGAAGTGGGTTGCAATTCCAACGACCAGAGTAACCAGATCTGCGAGCGCCAGGATTACTTGGTCCTTGGTCGCCTGCGAGACGGCAAACAGTTCTGCCCGGCTTAGCAGGTTGTCGAGGGCAATAGAGCACCGGTAGAAGAAGTTGAACAAATCCAGCAGTGCGTCAGCGTTGTCTTCTCCGAACTAAGGAGAATGTCAACAGTTAGCAGGCGTAAGCGAGATCAACATGTCTCTACTCGTTGGTTCACCTACCTCGAGGAGGCTGGCGCAGTAGACATACGCTAGCTGTGATGCCATGTGGCTCTCCTGTGCGAAGTGCTGGATAGCGCCTTCAAACGAATGCAGACGCTCTACAAAGAGCTTTGCACAGATTAAGACCTTGTCATAGCTGCTACCCTCTGGGGGCAGCTTGCGCATGCGTTCTGACCGGATCCACTCCAGGAGTCTCTCATGATCCGCTCCAATAGTGGTTGAGAGGCCCATCACATTATTGTTGTGCGGCTTTAAAGAGTGTACGAGGTCTGTTAAAGCCGTGCTCGGTGCGCCGGCTCCAAAGCCAGACCATGAGCCCGAAGATGAAGACGAGGAATAATGAGCTGTACTATCCCAGCCTGACAGGCCGTGGACTTTTCTGCCGCCATACCCGAGTGAGCCGGCGGGTGATTCAAAGGAGTGGTGCACATGAGGCTGAAAGGAGGTTGCCATTGTAGAATAAAGGTGTTTCCAATCAAGGTAGATGTGAACAGGCTGTAAAGCTAAGGCTTATACCTTAGTCTAAAAATAATAAAGAAGTGGTTTAGTACAAAACAGACGGTCCGCTGTAGTCCTTATGACTGTGATATAAAGTCTATGACTATTGTGATAAAGTCAGCGCATCACAACAACGTCAGAAAGTACTTTGAGAAGGCCATTCCTCTTTGACCAATGAGGCTACATGACGTGATCTCTTTGGTTGGCGCACGGAAATGGTAAAAAGCGTGGCTATGCGTATGCCTCCTTTACCAAGGGACCAACGACCGGGGATCTGCTTTGACGAATGCCATGTTGCGCGTTGAAGTGATGATCTAGTGCCTCACTTCGACCAAAGGATTAATAGTAGATACTTCAAATTACCAGACACCATGCATCGTCTAGGGGCCATGAGATTGGCCTCGAGGTGGGATACGGGCATCCGTGCTTGCGCCGGTGTGCCAGAGCAGTAATTATACTGGATAGATTGTCCCTAAAGCTAATAAGGGCTGGACTGAAATCTTCCACGAGTTATTTATTTTCTGTTACTCTGTACTGTTACTCTTTGTTCAAAGCCATAGTATGAACAATTCCATTGCACCTAAAGGGGTCTGGACAAAATCGGGGCTATCCTGAGAAATTCAGATTATTTCACGGGCCTTTCGTATCTAGCAAATTATTGAAGTCAAAAGTATAGTCGAATTCCATGGATCGCCGGATCGAACCATGAATTGAAGAACGAGAGTGACGGCAAGCCCCGATCACCATCGACCCAATCAACAAGAAGCTTAATCGGGCCTTTAAAACCTGGTTCCGCGGATTTGATGTGCCGTGCTTCCGTTCTTATGCCACCGGAGGCGGGGATCGAGAAATCCCATGCGAATCTGGAACTGTCATACAGCCATGACCACGGCTCCCGCAAGAGCCGCCCAGCACAAAACTTCATAAGGAGCGCTACGTACCCCCGTATTGCCTCATCCGGCATACACCGGATTGCGCGGAGTCGTCACGGCTTACCGGAGACATGTAGTCTCCGAGCCAGTGCCGCTCTGTACGCAGCATTCGATAAACTGCAAAACGTCGTTACTAAGTTACGTCACTGGATTTCGCATGCAATTGAAGACTTTTGACCCGATTCGTAGATAAATCCAAGACATGGATTGTTAATAGTCAAGTGGGCGCTCATTCTATGCCTTTATTGTTCAAGTGCAGGTGGACAAGATGGGGCACCAAAGCTTTAGCCTGTATATGGTATTGGTTACCAAAATAAGAGTATACCCCAGCATTGTTGCGTGGAAGTAATTATGCCTCAATTCGGTATATGGTAGTCCGGCCTTCTCCACTCCCTGAACTTAAGTGGCTGGACTCCAGACCCCGCGTTCTGCATGCGGATAATCAATTACACTTCCTGTCCCCAGTTCGCAAAGCCTCGTTGTGCAAGGTTTACACGCGGATAAAATCTGCTTCTGTGACGTTACTTGCTCGTAACGTGAAGGACTCTTAAAGCCTTCCCCGTGGAGTAACTGAGTTCGTCTAGTTCTAGAACCGAATTAAGGCTCGGAACTTAATTCCCTTCATACGACAGACCCAAGTACGGATTACCGGATGGCTGCAAGGCTTTATGACATTGAGAAAGTATCTGCCTCTGCGTTCCGGATTATGTATGACAGCGAAGCTCTCAAGCTAGACGTAGTAAAAGGTTTAGGTAGAATTCTATCGGGATACTAAGATGAAAATAACCCTCCTGTAAAGTAATAAAATATCCGTATTTTACTCTCTAAGTAGCTTTACACGCGGCCAAGCAGCGTAGCAATATTGTTGTTATAATTACTTTGTATTTATAATCTAACTTAATCATACTATAGATACTTTTATTAGATTCCTATAGATAGATTTGTTTAGGGCATCCATTCTTCTATAGATGGCCAGGTTAGATCTTGGCTGTTATTTGCTTAGGACAGTGGCCCAGATCTAAAGACGTCACTACTATTGCTTGAAACTGTAAAGATATAATATATAAAGGGCAAAGTTGCCAATTCTATTGCAGCCTCCATATTCATGTAAAGGTAGGGGAAACCTAAATTTAGGGAAAACCCATCCCAAGGCTTGTACCTCTCACAGAACCGAGCTATTATATATTATCAGAATTTGAATAACCACGCTGAAAACAGCAGAAGAGTTAGAAAAACAGAATTCCTTACAGCTCACTGCCCTCGAAGTTGTACAGGCAGTCCGGTTGGTGTAACACATGCTGAGGTCTCCGCAGTCCTGCCAGTACAATGAATAGCTTCAATAGCAATATGATACGTACATATTCGTAGACCGTCGCAAGACATTTTACCCAACGGAACCAAACTCCACCTCGAAAACGACCGCACGTAGTCTCCCCAAACCAAAAATGCGTATCCCCGCTAAACTACCACCCTCAGCATGTAAACTATCGCATGCTAGTATGGCTTTCGATGTTATATCTAGATAAATCTGACGAAGCACGTCTTCTCGTGTTTAAAGCAAAGGTTGCCCGCAGACACTGCATTTCATCGGCGGAGAATGGTCCCGGACACTTGACCATCACTACTGTCAATGACATCAGTAGATCTGCCTAAACTCCAACGCTGGTTGCGCCCAGCCTTCATCTGCCTTAATAGACCTCCCATCCTCAATCACTAGCAATAACTGTCAGCAGAGACAGTATTCGATTTACATTCGAGATATATCCACCGACAGTTATCACCAACAGTTAAGTATAGGGCGCCGCTAACGGCACATCCCACACTTGATAACTTGCTAATCCACACTTCGTACTCTGTACTTACTACTATCTCTGCTAGCTCGCTCCTGCGTCATATTATCGACGTTATAGTCTATGATCTTGAATTCAAAGTTCTTCACGAGCGTAAGCTTCCGAGTACCCATAACAACCATCCTAAGCCACCCGAGCACTTGGAATCCCTTAAGATTCTAAATACTAATATTAACAAGACTGTTTCAGTGTAATTTACTGGTTAATATAGCTACGCCTTGACTAAGAACTCTAAGAGCTATAAGGGAGTACTCAAGACTTAATATCTTAGTATAATAGCAGCAAGTACAAGCAATCGACCCAGTGCAGCGTGGAATCACTCGCACGGTAGATGGAGATTCGTTTAACAAGTTAGGGAATGTATTCCTATACCAGGCATGGCCTCCATCAATGATTCCATGGAGCTCATAATATAGAACTTCGGTATTGTAAAACTTAAGAAGAACGGATGCCATCCTACGCGTCCGGTCAATCAGCAACCAATAACTCATTCGCCCACTTCAAATGCCCTCATCTCCTGCAAGTTTCTCCAATCCGTACGCCGTCGACCTTATGCACTTCTGCCAATGGCACCAGCCGCATCAATCCAGCCTTTATATCGAGCTTCTTCTGACTTTCCACTTCGGCTGTCAAGTCCAGAGGAATCTGCCCATTGTACATCTTCCTCGCCTCAATCACTAGCACCATAGCTAGTTATCCCGTTAGCTCTACTAATGTCAGACTGCCTGCTTGATGAGATGTACTCTTTGGGTCCTCTGTGAGGCGATTCGCGACCACGAGGCCGCTCACTCCACCTCCAACAATGACATAATCATAAACAGGCAGTGAATCGTCTTGTTGGATGATTCTTCCAGGGAATGGGGTTCGCTGTACTATCGCAGGGCTGATAAAGGGCAAACCCAACAAGGTGGGCAATAACTTGAATCTCCTGCTGCATGAAGTGTCAGGATCATTGTCGTAACCACATAAAAAGAGGGGCGCGGGGTTATTTAAACCGTTTCCACATCCCTGTGAAGGTAATTTCCGAATAATTGTCTATAGCTGGGGGGGAGAACTTGGCTGCAGTTATCAGTGCGCAGTTACTCCGTAGTCTGTTTTAGCAACCGGGGATATAAGGCGATTGGAGCTCTTACTAGACTGGTATAGGAATTATTATGATTATCTGGTTAGATAATTGCATGATTCAGAACAGAATCATTATACTAGAAAATATTATTAATCTTGACTACAGTTCAGTGCTTCCCATCCATCCTTCCCGCTCAGCGATGCTTTGCAGCCTGCACAATGACCTCTGGATCTGGATCCGAAGCCGACTCTCCTCATCGCGGATCGTGGACTGTCCTACGGCTCCCCGGAGTTTTCATGCCGGAAGAAATAAGTAGATTATAATCGAGCACAGCCGTGACTTCTTCCAAGGCGTATCAGAGTGTCTTGGTAAATATGAAATACATAACCAGGAATTCTACTGCTAGCCAGACCACGTAGACCTAAGGGTGTAGAGAAGGGTAAGCAAAGGTTGGGTACAAGAATTAGCAGGGAGGAGCGTGCTGGATAGAACTTATAATGTAGTAGCACCAGCCTATATTCGCTAGACCCACGGGATTAACCTATGCTCATAGTTAGAACGGACTGGAATAGTAGCTGGGTTAAGATTTATCTACAGAGACAATAAGTGGGTAGCATAGTAGCTGTATTAAGTTCATGATTCAGGTTAATAGATAGGGACGGATAGGGTCGTATCTGCAGACAGGTTTAGTCTTTAGATAGCTTATGATCTTTGCAAATTGCTCTATGTTCTATTGTCTATGGTCTAAATCCCAAAACTAGCTAAACAGATGTGTAAGGGAACTGTGGCAGGTCTGATGAGAGAAGTAAATATACGACTGTGTTGAGAAAGAAATAATTCTGTGAGGAACAAGCAACAATGAATGAAGGAATAGAGGAAATAAAAACCAGACAAAAGAATTTAATGAACCTACTCCGCCTTCTTCAAAGCCTTAGTTCTCAGCTCCATCAACCAAATACCAAGGCGTACGCACTAATAGCAAAGATAACTGATATAGCCGCATCTCTTCAACCACATAGTAATGGTAGATATTGAGGGTAGCCAGGAAATCACTCCCATCTCTATACTGACAGACCTTGCAAGCTTCGGTGGCATCCGGGTTGGCCAGGTTAATCCGCGAACCATCGCCGGCAATGTAATCAGCCAGGTACTGCGCGCAGGTTCCGTTGGCTGGGTCGAAGAAAGCAAACTCGTCCTTATTACAGGATACCTTTGCGTCCCAGATGCTAAAGGTCAACATCCTGAGACAACGTAGTTGAAGGGGTTGAGATAGTACATCTAGTAACACTCTCTCGCGAGCAACAATGATACAAGGAAAAGCCCGGAGCTGTTGAGATCTGCCTGCGCTTGTCTCAGCATTTTTAAACCTTGCAAGTCCTTTGAGTGACTGATTGCGCTTAATAATGCACTTTCAGGGTGTTTAGCTGTTTAATTGCTTCCTTCAGTATGCAACCTGGACGACACAACCCTACATATGGCTTGCTTAGACATTTATACATATGCAATAATAGTTGAACCTGGTGTCACTGGAGAGGGCGTGATTTTCATAACTAGAAATGATGTGGAAACATTCTGGGCTAAGAACCGAACAATACAAGCAGCAGAACCATCCATGTTTTCTGTTTTCATCTCGCCGAAGACGTAGCAAGGGACTGTACGTGGTTCATGATAGCTTCTGGATCCTTCTCCGCCGTATTCCACTCATCTTCCACCGTCTTCTGGCGCTCATGACTTCGGATGCGGAAGACAGCCTCAAAGTCTTCCGGGGACGAAGTCATCTTTTGTTGCATGTTCCACGGGTCTACTTCGATCTTTTTGCCGTCTCTGTATCGATGCGTTACATCGTATGCCCACAAGATGCGGCCGATGGTAATCAGCAAGGAGTTATATGCGACATGTCGCCCAATACAACCTCGACGTCCAAATCCAAATGCTGCAAGAGGGAGGTTGGGGTTTTCGATCCAGCGCTCCGGACGAAAATCGGTGGCGCATTCGAAGATATTTTCATCCAGATCAAGGGTCCAGTGGTTTGCGATTACTGTGGAACCCTTCGGGATGTGGTACCCCATGTATTCATCATCGGCGTCAACAGCATGCGGAAACCCGAACGGGGCTAAGGGTCTCCAACGTAGACACTCTTTGACAAATGCGTTAAGGTATGGTAGTCGGTCCATATCACTAAATGAAGGTAGGACATGTGGTCCGGATACTTGCTCGAGCTCTTCTTGAGCCTTTGTCATTGCTTCCGGGAACGTCAAGCAGGCCAGCACAAAAACCTTCAACACGCCGGTGGTTGTATCGCTCCCTGCTTCAAAAAGTACACCGACAATATAACTCATCTCATCATGCGACATTCCTTGGGTTTCCTTGATCTCAAGAGCCGCCTTTGCCCAATTCCATGACGCTCTAGTCTGACCGTATGTCAGATTAGAACCAAAAAGAGAGATAGTCCGCTCGTGCGCAATGTCTCCAGCAACCTTCCAAGGGGCCAGCCATCGGGGCAGAAGGTTCAGGATTGGAAAAATTTCGACCAGGACACTTTGGGACGACGTGACGGCCTTCAGAAGGCCGTCTGTTAATTCCGCCAGCTCTCTGATAGTTTCCGCATCATAGCTCTCGATTCGTCTGCTGTATGCCATCGTTGAGATGAGACTAGATGTGTATCGATGAAATTGTTCGGAAAAGTTTGGTTGCGCGAGTAGATCGTACACTAGCTGTTTACTCTCCATGTCTTGTAGACATCGATAGTGGTCGGCCCAATCCCCCTTTAGAAACGAGCTTTGAATCTTGTGATGCGTTCTCCAACGCTGTCCATATGGGAGCATGGCCGTGTGAAGATCTTTGGCAATGCATTTCCCTCCAACAATCAGCGACGGCCGCGAGCTGTAGATGGCACTTCTTTTCACAAGTAGATCCCTTGCAATCTCGTGAGACCCGATGGACACAACGATGTGGTTGCCATAGCGTAGGCTTATAATTGGCCCATAAGCTGTTGCGAATAGCTTCAATAGGTCAGAGGAAAGATATTCAGGTAGAGGAACTAAGTAGGAAAAGTATCTGAGGGAGCGAGCTCGTTGACTTAGTTGAAGGTCTATCGATACTAGATACACGTGGAATCCTGATATAGGGGCTCGCTTGGAGTATTAATACTCCGTGCCCCTAGCCACTAAACCGGATTCGTCACACACCCTTTTATTTAATACGGCGAAGCCTCTTGAATACTATATCGATATTACACCCCTTCGCTCGAGAACTTAAAAACAAAAGCCCAGCGGGCTAATAAGATCACGTAGATCAGAAAGGAAAATAATTGATGATACACGTCTAGAGCGACCAATGCCTAAAGAGGAAGGCGACTAACGCCAAGGCGATACACGCCCGAGGGGGTTTGACGACACATATCACACACGGACGACCAACGCCTGATTAGGAAGGAGGGGGTAATCACGTGACCTATATATGAAAACCCTAAAAGCGACACACGCCGGCCTATACTAAGGCCTTGATCTTATGAATTGACCTGTAGAGGTTGCCCAGCTTACATCTCACTGAGGAAGCCCTTTCGGCTAATAGATCGCTATCTCCTAGGATCTCGGGAGCCAAAATCCGTCGTGAAATCCGTTCTAGGCAAATAATAACCGGGGAATACTTCCCCCAGGGGCCTAACTAGGTCCCTAATAAGCGCTTCCATTGCTAGAATACTTGGAACCTGAGAGCTCAAGCTGCTGTATCTGGCTTGCTAGCCTAGCCTGCTCTTTCCTAAGCTTCGCGACTTTTCTTGATCGATTTTCCTTCGATTCTTGATCAAATTCCTTGGGGTAATCCTTCTTTAGATGACCTCGCTTTCCACACGCGTAGCACTTCCAATTTGATATATCCTTTACACGCTTAGCGCTTTCAAAGGTAGAAGTAGAAGAGGTAGGAAGGGTCGATTCTGCTGTCTTCAGGGATTTGATAGCTTGATTAAAGGTCAGATCTTGAAGCATCAAGGTCTGCTTGAAGGTTTCGTACTCGGGCAACAGGCCTTTAAGTAGAACAACGATCATTGTTTCCTCGGAGGGGGAATCACCACCTAATTCAGGGATTCGACCTGATAGATGATGAACCTCGTTGACGGCAGCGAGGATCCTTTGATCTGGCTTCATCGACCAAGTAAGGAATTGGTCAAGGGACTTGACCCGAAGGATTCGATCCTTCCGCTCATATGTTTCCTTCAAATACACCCATATATCGCCTGTAAAGGGGTATCGCTTCACCACGTTGATATTAACAGTCGAAATACAGCCAAAAATCGCTGCAATAGCGAGCTTATTGGCCTTTTTCCAGGTCGATTTCTTCCATAATTTTCGGACCTTTTCCGCTTCATTGTCTGCCTTGGTAGCGGGTTGAGGGGTCGGGGCAGGCGTTGACGAGGCACGTGGAGGTAGAAAGAAGTCATCGTCTTCCGCTTCAAGGGTAGGTTCTAGTCCTTGTCGAATTAGGTAGATATCTTTAACAGGGTACCAGATATCTTTCCCATCTAGGATTGCTTGAACCCTAGTGAACCAGGTCTCAGCGTTGTCGTATGACAAGACCTCTAGCTTATCGGTTTTTAATGATATAGTGCCTTCGGTGGCCATGGCGATAGAGGAAGGTCGACAGGGAGGTTGACGAGGAGGTCGGCGAGGAGGTCGACTAGTAGGTCGAAAGAAATAATCAGTCTCTATCTGTCGAGTATACTAGGTAGGGGTTGTAAGCCTAGCTAGTTGCCCGGGCTTATAACCTATGTTGCGAATAGCTTCAATAGGTCAGAGGAAAGATATTCAGGTAGAGGAACTAAGTAGGAAAAGTATCTGAGGGAGCGAGCTCGTTGACTTAGTTGAAGGTCTATCGATACTAGATACACGTGGAATCCTGATATAGGGGCTCGCTTGGAGTATCAATACTCCGTGCCCCTAGCCACTAAACCGGATTCGTCACATAAGCCTCGTGCCATTTTTTGTAGGTTCTCCATGGGTTTTCCGAAGGTGTTTGTCGTATATGTCCAACGATCGGGAGACTGGGAGGCCCAGGAGGCAATGGAAGCTTTGACTTCCGCCGGAAGAAATGCCAGAGGACGGCAGTAATCAAGACAATGAATATATAGAACATGACTGCGAGCAAATACTACGTAGCAGCAACACCTGAAAGATATGTGAATTATATTTTCTTGGCGTGAGTGCTGACAGGGGAGATGGATTTCGAGCTTTGGTGCGATTGACTCGACGCTGTCCACAAACAGAAACAATTATAACCCGAGGGAAGCCAAGGCCAAAAAGGGGGAGAAAGAAAGGCTGGAAAGCAAAGGGAAAATCTCGTTGGGCCTTGCGTAACTCTCAGTTGACGTTGGCTGTCATTGGTCACCACCATTTTTGAAAGAATGGATGGTCTGTCACCACCCTCCAAATGCCGCGGTCTCTGTTGCTCAATAATGCGGAACGGATGGACGCTACAGTGGTAGCCAAGTCTACCCGCACGGTATAAACACCGAGGTAAGGTACTGCAAAAACTGTTGGTGGGCTGATATCGTCATCTTGGGGTGAGGTTGAAGGTCTCCAACGATGTCGAGGTGATGCCTAAAGGTGACGCTAGCTACTGCCAGGACCCTATACATACGACCAAGATACGCACGCGGGGTAATCAACACTCTCTTGACAACTTCCTCGCCCCGCCATATCGCAAAGACACTTTGAGGACTCAGTACCCGTACTCCACAATGGCAGCACCTCAGATTTTTCAGCTGTCAGTGGCATTTTTAACCGACTTGACTCAAAGCAGAAGCTTTATGCCCACCATATGTCCAGGTAGGTCATCTTCCGACCATCGCACGGCTTAAGGTTAGATACTGATAAAAAGTAGAGCTGCTTGGAGTGGTACACGTATTATTTTCCGACAGGTTTCTCCCGAAGCCAACATGATATTTGATTTCATTATAGCCCTCTATTTCTATTGCAATGGTGACTAGGACTGCTTGGCAAGCCAAGCCAACCTTGAAGTCAATGACCTTCAATTGTTTTTGGACTACGCAGCGATATTTTTATCTAATTTAGGGAATTATTATATAAGTCCCTTTAATCATCGTTTGTCTTTACGATATTAACCCATAAAGGGCTCTGGTGATCAAAAGTTTGTGCCCTCTATTAGTAGAGAGAAGCTGGTAAAATTGGCTGCCTGTGCTTCCTCGAGTATAGTCGATCTCTGGGAACAGATTCGCGACCCTATATTTCAAAAGCCGCCCCTAAGCCTTGGTTCTCCGGGCGAGTTGACGCAGAGCATGTACTACTTAGGATATGAAGATAGAGGGCCCTTGTTTTGGGAAAATACGGTATTAGCTTCTAAGATTATGCAGGATCTATTGATTCTCCCAGAAAATACCCGACTAGAAAAGGCAAGGCTCTTACAAGAAACAGAAGTTCTAAGTATTATCCAAGTATTAGTAACTGAAAAGATATCTGCGCTGCTTTTCCCTGCCACTTTGCCCCCACCTGCTTGGCTTACCACACAGACAAAGTGGATTCTGGTTGGAGATTCCTTTTCCATCAGCCCAGCTATGGAATGTTCGGCACCGTCCACAAGAATAAAAAGGTCGTCCACTGTTCCCGTTTTGATTCCACTGTCTGGCATTGGTAATAATTGTTAGGATTCCACATGTTTTGCATAAGGGTGCTGAGGTGGCTTGAAGAGCATTGCCATATTTGCCGCCTTGCGCGTTGATGTCTGCTCCCATGTCCAAGAGTAGTCTCACAATATCTTGATGGCCTCCAAATGAGGCGGCTTGGAGAGCATTACCAAACTCGCCACACTACACGTTGATGTCTGCTCCCTTGTCCAAGAGTAGTCTCACAATCTCTTGATAGCCTCCAAATGAGGCGGCTTGGAGAGCATTACCAAACTCGCCGCCCCGCGCATCGATATCTGCTCCCTTATCTAAGAGTAGGCAAACAATCTCTGTGTGGTCTTGTAAAGAGGCGGCCTGGAGAGCATTGCCATAGTAGCCGCCTTGTGCGTTGATGTCTGCTCCCTTCTCCAAGAGAAGTTGGATAATCTTTTGATAACCTCCAAATAAGGCGGCCTGAAGAGTATTACCATACTCGCCACCCTGCACGTTGATATCTACTCCCTTGTCCAAGAGTAGTTTAACAACCTCTTAATAGCTTTTTGCTGAGGCTGCTTGGAGGGTATTATCATGGAGTTCGGGGCTGTCAACGGCATCGAGGAATATCATGAAGTGATCGATTAAGGGGTCTCTACTAGGGTTATAGTTGTAATTATGCCCAAAAGTCCACCCTTCCAGAATCTCGGACCAGCTCTTTAGGACCGGCAGCAAGTCCTCCGTGGACTCTGGCATGCATTCTAGGGGATCGCCAAATAATAGATTAACCGCCGTGAGCTCATCATCAACCAGTTCTTCTAAGGTAGGGTGGGAGACTCGTGTATCCGAGCTTTCCACCTCTATACTCTCTTTCTCTGGCAGCGATAGTAGGGCGAGTCTTTCCAGATAGGATGCGATATAATCTCGAATTTCTGTGTACACGTCGCCTGAGAAACGCATAACCTTAAGGTTGCTAGCGATAGCGTGGGCTCTGTTATCTATTACTGACAACAAAAAATTACATAGTCGGCATAGTAGTATGTCGCCGAACTCCGTACTCAGCCCACGATTGAGGAAGCTGCACAAATGAGCGAAGACATCCGGAGATGGGCGGCAACCCTGTTTCACCAAGCTTTGTGTCGCCAAAGTCAAAGAAAAAACTAAGGACAAGGCCATCTTTTTCATTTGCAAGGTAATCAAGCATAGTTGCACTAAGAATCGTCTTTCCACATCCCGCCAGCCCGCGCAGCCATAAGTGTCGAGACGACCCTAAGTGCCATGACTGGAAGACAGGATTTCTTAGTAGCCATGCGCCTGTCCCCTCATGGCGGAGCGTCCTCGCGTGGTTGGCATTTGTAGACGGGTCTGGTGGACTCAGTCATCGCCTGACCTTTTCAGTATCAAGGTCTGACCTGATCGAATCAGTGGTCGCTTTTGTTGCAGCAGTGGTCTACTGCATGTCACTCATCTGTTCCCGAACTACTTGCAGTCAGAATGGTGTCGAGTACATATGTTATTCGACCTCGTGTATCTGCTGGTCTATTTATGAAGAAACAACTAACCCGACTGAAGCACCTCCAGCGCTCTCTTAGTCTCTTGGACCTCCATACCTGGTATATACTCCAGAAGCTCCTTGGTATACATAGCTGCAGTTGCCGAGGCGTAGCGTTGCTATTGATTATTCTTATGAGAATCAGCGTAGTCACAGATACCTCGGATCACGAGGCAAGGAAAGTGGTTTATCAGGCCCGCTGCTCCCATCTCAACACGGATACAATCCTCGCCAAGGTCGGCAAAAATCTGATCGCGCATGGCGGCGTCTTCAACAAGTATGTTACCAGATGCAATGATCCCGTAGTGACTCTCTGGATTGGTGGTGTCTCGAGGATCGCGTTGAACCTCACTGTCCACGTCACATCCCTGGCAGTCCAAGCCAGCAACGTGGTCGCATAAAGCCTTGAAGAGGCGGTCATTCTCAAAGCCCTGGTAAGCATAGCCAGGATTTTGCTTAGATTTTTTTCTCATCTTTGGGTTCTTCTCCAGCATCTCTTAAAGGAAGCTGGGCACTTTAGAGTCCTTCCGCTTGTGATACGCCTCAGCTGAAGTTGTTCCATAGACTTTAGCGGCTAGAGAGGCAATAACGATGTTGTGCTCTCCCATGCGACCCCACATATAGACATTTGTGTCGGTCTGGTGTCTGGTGAAGCCGGTAGGAGCTGCATGTTCCTCATCAAGCATGGCTTCTGCAGCGGCGCGCTCGATGGGAAGGGCAGCGATCCAGGCGATCGTGTAGGGCAATGTACTCAGGTGGAGAGCCCATCTTGTGACGGTCACGTCACTTAGTCAGCGCCTTTCGGGACGCCCGACGCTAGAGACGAGTCTAACCGACCTGCAACCTCTGTATGGAATCTTGGAAGGAATCCGGAGGTCACGCATCTAGCCACTTATGGTTTAGCGTAAATCAGCCCCGCGCCCAACTTGACCCCGTGACATCACCTCGGCTTCGCAGTTTTTCCGCTTCGGTTAAAAAGGATGGAATGGATTATTCTGCTCTGCTGGCTTGCAACAACTATCTAGGCTCTTGAAATACTGGCTCCGCCGGCTGGATATCTGAATTACTTGACTCAACTCTACCTTTTCTTCGTTTGATTCTATTAGCGGAAAACCTTCTGGGCCCCGTTGAGACCTCTTAATTGCCCCTCCTTGGCCATCAATACAATGCCTCCCCATATCTACACAGAAGGGTTGCCAGAACAGCCGCTTCCAGTTCCAGAATGGGGACACCTACCGCTTGACATTTACCTTCTTGTTCGTACTCACAAAGCGGGTGAATAAAATACCAATGCCATGTTTTTCAGGAACAATGGGACACACCCCACCCAGACACGCCAAATGAACTTCCCGACCAGCGACGCAAACGTCTCGTTCGCCAGTGGCTGAAACTCGGCGCAATTGGGAGACAAGTCAGTCCTACACCCTCCTATTCTTACATAAATACAGCCCGTCTTATCTGATGTCTCAGGCCTACTTCAACCGCACAACAAGGGAGCTGGCAACCTACGCGCCCGCTCAACCCACACAGGCCGAAATTGAGACTATTCTCCGCCCACTGCGCCCGGACTCTCTTCGGCGGTATGCGGATTACACATGTGACGAGGGCATGTGGGTCCGCACCTGCTACGACACAGATAATGAAGAAGTTCGCGCAACATTCTGGGATCAATATGTAGAGCGCTCTCAAGTTATCAGCGCTGACTCCCTCGTCTTTGACGACAAAGAATTATTTGAGGATGCGGATATAGCGCGTGTTCTTCAACTCTTCCCGGAGCGGGTTACAAATCCGTCAACACCAGAGAAGCTGGCGTTTGCGGAGAGAGAGCTGCGGAATTTCTTCGAGGAATGGTTTGATGATGAGGAAAAGGGGAGCACATTTGAGAAGGAACGGGAATTGACAGCTCAGGGTAGGGGAGAGGAAGTCGCCAGGGGATACTGGTCCTACCAGGCTAACTGCGTGGTGGCGCATTTCTTTATCGAGGACGCCCAGGCGCAGACTGGCGAAGGGTTGTTACATGTCTTTGTTGACGATTGTGGGAATCTGGTGAGGAAGAAAAGGGCGAAATGGGACGAAGTTGATAATTTTGATGGGGCTTGGCTTGAGGGACATTGGAAGGAAGGCTGGGATTCTAATCCTGATGGTGGAGAGCTGGGAGCGGCTTATCTGCCGGGGGGTGTGAGAGGGCCCCCCTATAATTTGTAGCGAAGTTGGATTATACAATCTCGAGCTAGCGAGCAGGCAACTACTCTATACTACACCATCAAATCTTCCCAATCGAATCTCCAGAGATCAGATACTCTGGAATTAAGGGGAATTCGTCTTCTGGCAGTGGCGTCCAGGCATCTGGGTCTGGGTCGATCTCAACACCTGCAATCAAAGTTAAAAATGTAAATCAGGAAAGGACAGAGTATGATCCAGATGCATATTTTTCTTTTGACTTACTCTCAATCTTCCATCCTTCTCCTGACCCTCCAGTCATAGGATCACTGCTTCGTTTGCTCCAAGTTCCCGGCGTTGGATGGTTATCGAAGAGGCTCCCGACAAAGTTAACTTTGCACCGTGCGTATCCTGGTCGCCTACCAAAGCCCGTTGCAGTATCGCCCCGTCGTTCGCTATAGCACATCCCATTGTGAGTGCCAAATCGATAGACATCAGGCTGGTTATGAAGGTTTATCGCGCAGAAGACGTTCGATGGGTCTGTTCCCGTGGTGCCATCTGTGATCAGCGTGTAATCTTGAAGGCGCATGCTTCCCCATTGATCAGGGGTCTCGTCCAGGCTAGTTCCGTAGGCTACACCGAACGTGAAGTTCCGCTTCATGTTGTAGCTAAGCTCGTAGTTTGAGTCGTCCCATTCCTATATTCCATGATGAGCCCATAGCCTTTTTCTTTGCCATCAAGCCGTGGGATGCAGGCGTCTCGACGGAAGCTTTAGGATGGTGAGGGGAGGGGCAAGTGACTTACGTCGTAGTCGAGATTATGGGAAAGAGGCATGACTTGGCCATAGTAACGAGTTAGACGGCCAAAGGCGGGGGGATTTGGGTCGTTTATGGAACCCCCAGGCGTCCACCGTGAGTTGTCCTTGCTGCTAAGGGACCACTTCTTCCAGCTCTCAGTTGTCGTGTCGCTTGTGTCGCGGTCGTAATATGCCACGTTTGTGTAGAGCGAACTCAGCATTTCTGTCATTCAGGAATTCCCAGCATGTCAGCAAAAGATTAAGCCAGTAATAAAAGTAGGCGGTCTCTGGCCATAAGCTCAGTAAGTAATAAGGGAACATACGGTTACAGTGGCCTTGAATATCCTGCTGCCATCTCGCCACACAATTCGCAGTGGGGGGGATCCTCGGCTGTGCATACCGCGCACCGAACTCACCACCTTCCTCCACCCCGCCGAATGGAAATTCGTCACAGCTTATAATATATTCCTTAGAGGTAATGCCCAAATCAGCCTTGAGCTGTTGATCTTGTACTGTGCAGTAGCTTTTCCCCCCGGGATTCCACTTGTTGCAGGTATAAGCATCACGCTCCGTGCGGCGGTTGGGATCCCAGGTGAGCACGAGCCCGCCAGTGGGAACTGCGCGCTGTCCCAAGTACCCAAGTATTCCGTCACAGATGCCCCGAACAAGCCGGCTGTTACCGTTTCCTTGGGCTTGGATGGCCGAAAACACTTTGCAATTGTCTGGACTGCTTGTCAGCAACATATACGGGCCGCCAAGCCCTACATACAGCGATTGCAGGGGGTACTGATTGAAAAGTACTTACATCGGAAATCCGGGAGGATCGGGTCTCGCGGTCCTCGCGTCGGACAGGTAAAGTTCTGGTGGTTGAAGAATTGCGCCGAGGCAGCGGCATCCGGCATGGGTATATCGCCATCATCCGCCCGTTTGTAGAAAGAAGATTGGGCGTTCGGCATGAGAGAAGTGGCGTTTGCATGTTGCCAGTCATTCTTCGGACTACCTACTCGCACGGACCTCTGCCGGTCATGGCGCAGTTGCTTGGGCGGTAGAGATGGAGGCTTGTATGGCTCGATCGTGTCGTGCGAAACGTCGTCGGCGTCAGATTTGTCGCTATCATCGAATACGCCGAGTTCAGATAGATCATCCAAAGGATCATCGGGCTCATGAGCAGCACCACGGTCTAGTTGAAGGTCTCTTTTCGAATTGAGAGAGCTATCAGACTCCACGTTATCATTGTGATAAATCGTATACTTCATCCCTTGGCCCTCGTAGAGGAAGACTGGCTGGAAATGCCAGTTCCAGGTGCCGCCAAGGATATTGGCATACCCGCCGTAGCCCAGATTGTAATAGAGGTAAGCGCCGTATTAGCGTGCGTCAAAGAGGCCATTCGAGTTGGGATGTCGGTGCGCGGCCGCCTGCCTCGAATTGTTCCCAAGGGAAAGCCATTCACCGTGGAAGGCAAAGTTGTGCCACCTGGAGTAAGCCCCAGACATGCTTCGCATCCAAAGACATGGAGAATGCTGAATCAGTGCAATAGACTATCGTCGGCATGTCCGCGCACACGATGCACAGCTCGGTAGAAGCATGGGGCCCCGACGCGCGCGAGTTCAATCCCAGTCGCTGGCTCGGGGTTAACAGAAAGAGTCTAGAGCAGTGGCAATGCGCATTCTCAAAAGGTTTGCGAATGTGCATAGGACAAAAGTCAGTACTCCGTCCCCGTAATTGATCTGGTGATGTTTGAGGTGTGCCGCGCTGATCGTCTCTCCTATTACAGTCTTGCTCTAGCGGAGATCACTATGGCGTTGGCCTACCTTTTTAGACACTACGCGATGACTCTCCCGGTGAACCATGCTCCTCCCAAGGTACTTGATCGGTTCATCTCGGAGTATGAGAGACCGGGGCTTCCGGTGATATTCACGCCTCGGCTAGCATAGCCGGCGTGTCGGGGGATCCGTCACAGGGGTAATCGGAATTGATCTGGGGTATATTAAGTCAATGCGCAGCGCTAATTTCATTACTTTGTGGGAAAAAGAATCCGCACCGTAAAGATTGCGAATGACATCATGTGGCCCTCGGAGGCTACAAGGTTCCGAGGTTCCGAGGTTCCGAACTTCCGAAAGTGGGGAACGGCGCGTACCTTAAATCAGGTTAGCGTGGTTTATGCTCATCTGACATCTATAAAGCTCCGTACCCAGGCCGAGTACTTCCAGCGAAGGAAGGATGGAATACTGTGAAACTTGCTTTGTGACAGGCTATTGTAACTTAGAAGGCAATATGTATGGCCCTCCCATGGTAGCCCTGGAGACCTACTTTGCTCCTTCCTCCAGTTACAAAGATAACAGAAAGGAAGCTGCGACCAAGGACGTTCCTTCCTAGTCTTATTATACTAAAAAAGGGAAAGAGCAACCCTGCGCTTCTCTTCCAGGAAGTCGCAACCCAGGTTGTGCCTTCCCACACTGGCAAATATGGCAGCAAGGAAGGAGCGACTGTCAATGCGGACCTGGGACGATTCAGTCAGACGGGATTGCGAGGTCGGGAAACATTGAAAATAAATCACCATTTGTTATAGTATAGGTCTACTATAAAACCCGGACGAGTAAAGCACAACAACCGTAAAACATCATACAATCGTAACATCCCACCGTTCCATTAACCAGCCGCAGCCATTCCCACTCGCTCCCAATTCCATGGCAATTTGCCTTACAGCGCTAGGGTAGTAGCAGAATCGACCACCCTCTCAGCCGCACCCCTCGGAACCATCCTCCCGACATCCCCCTGGCTAGCCAGACTCACCTTAAGCCAGTCATTCACGCTCGCCATCTCCTCCAGCGAGCTACGCATACGCACCACAGTCTCGCGGAACAGCGTATTCGTATCAAACCGCCAACTACACAGCAGCGCGCGCAGCATCCCGCCCTCGCGCCCACAAACCAGCGCCACGACCGGTGGCCGCTCTGCAGCAATCACAGAGACAGACAAATCGCCCGTATCAACAATGGTGAACAAGCGGTGTGTAGCTGGGATCTTGAGCTTGGTGCGCTGGGACTCCCAGTATGCGGAGAGTGCACCTGGTTCAGTGGTTGGCTCCCTTCCGATGCGCAGCTCGTGGTCATGGACTGCTCTGGAAAAACGTGTTGTTGAGGGGGCGTAGGAGAGCCGGTTGAAGACATTGCCGAAGATGGCTTCTTCGATCTCGTGCAGTGGGAGGGTGCCTTCGATGCCGACTAGGTGGCCCGAGACAGTCTCGGTCCCGCCGTTGCAGAGCCGGTGGATGGCATGCGGGCTGAACCAGGAGAGTATCCAGCCTGCCGCGAAGTAGACGGCGATGCCAGCCAAAGCCAAGTCTAGGTCTAGCCCATAGTATCTGGTTGTGGTAGGTGGGGGTTGGGACTCGTCGCGGTTGGCGGTATTGGTGGTATTGGTTGTCGTGCTGTTAGTCCCAACGACGTCGAGAGTCGAGAAGGCGAGGACACTAACTGTGGAGAGAAGATGAATCGCCAACCATATGCAGAGACCGCTCAGCCACAAGACGAGCTTGTTTAATGTAGAGCGCAGGCCCTTGAATGCCCTGGCGTACTTGAGTCTAGGGAAGCTCTTCCATCGGATTGGAATCCCACGGCAGCGGTCAAGAAACAGTGTCGGAGCCAACTTGTCGTTGCCGATTCCAACCACGCTGCAGAGTGGCTGCACGTCCCATAGGTGGCTCCCGTACTGGTCCTCGTCGGCCATGTTTCGGAGGAGTTCGGTGCTATTAGCAAATTCCTCTTGATGTTTGTCAGGTTGTGCTCCGGGGGATTGCTGCGGGGCAGGGTATGGCCACAGGCTAACAAGTCTCTCGAGAAGCTGATTACTGTCATTCACTAGGCAAAGTCGTGCGACGGCTTGGAATGCGTTGTCGTTCTTATCATACATCAGGCGACTAGACATGAGGCCCATGGCGGCATAGGCAAGGCTAGTACTGCGGGTGCCCGGAATACTAGGGCCGGTGAAGAGCTCAGCGAGGGCCTGAACGGTGAAAGAGAGGATTTGGAGCTCGCTCAAGTTCACTCTGTTTGTGTAGTAGTCCACGAGGTGCGTGATAGCCCTTGTGTGTTCAGGCTTGTCTAGGTCTTGTTCAGTGCACTTATCCACTTCCCAGAATGCCTCCGACATATCAGTCAGAGACACCGGCTTTGAAATAGACTGACTAGGCTGTGATGGATGGGGGATGCAGTACCGAATCTTGTCCGCGGATAGTAGGACCTCGGGCAATGTCCAGATCCGGCTGCCCCAGGCTTTTTTGGCCGCGGTGGACTCGTTGGGGAGCGTGATATATACTCGTTTCGCGCAGCGCACAGCGTCGCAGATGCTGTGTATGTCCTCTGTCATTTGCTCCCCCTTTGTCTGAGTAACGCACTCAAAGTCGACCCAGAATGCGTTGACCTTCTCCTCCCCAGGTTTCCTAATCTCATTTTCAGCGTCGAGAAGTGTTTGCGCAATGGACCGGAAAAGGCGCTTTCGCTCTCCGGTGTCAACCTTGGGGTCTGGGTCTGGGTAGTGAGATCGGGAAAAGCTTAGAAAGATATACGGCATTAACATTCCGGTATGTTGATTGCAGAGCCCCTTGCCCTCTTCAACCTTCCACTCAGGCCCTCCTTTTTGGTCGTTTTGGCGGACAACCAGGCGATTTGGTAGGATGGACCTGATAAGCTTCGATGGCCGATTTTTATTTGTTGGAGCTTGGTCCAGATGGTTGATGGCATGTTTGGGCCATGACCACTGCACATTGTCGTACCGCGCGTAGTCCTCGTTGGACTCGTCTCCGGTCCAGGGGGTGGTGATGACGTCGAAGGAGATCAGAACGGGGATCGTCCATCCAATTAACATGGTAAAGAGGATGCAAAGCAGCCAGTTGAGTGGCTTCACAATAACCATCACAGCAATATCTAGCAGGGCTGTCCTAGGACGGCGCTGTGTTGCTTCCTCAGCAGTATGCACCCGACCGCGCCCACCACCGCCATCCCGCTCACACCCAAGGGGGTTCAGACAGAATTCCGAGAGCCGGATAGCCCAGGGCACGTCCCCTCCCACTTTTGTGCGGTTCCAATAGCACGGCCGGTGGTCCGAACTGGTCTTTACTGCTCTGAGAACCGTCTTGGTCGCCTGAACGACCAGCCGGCGCGGAAAGCCCTTGGTGGTGCTATAGTAGGTCTCGAGATCAGCGCGTTTGCTGTGATCGTCCTTCAGCCATGGATCCAAGTACTTTCGTTTTGCGTATTGACTTTCACCCGTAGCGGGCTGTAGCTCTGCGTATTGACTTTCACCCGTAGCGGGCTGTAGCTCTGCGAGTCGCACAGTCCTCTGCTCGTCGTCGAGTCTTTGCGGACGCCGGAATCGAATCCAGGATTTTATCCCGCTGGACCGGTGGCGGCCGCCGTCGTAGTATGTTTGGAAGTTCTCCAGGTTGTCTATCTGATGTTCTTGCTGGTAGCCTTGCGTTGAGTGGTTGTTCCCCATCTTGACGGGTAGCGTGGTGGTATCGAACGTAGGGGGTAAGGGAATTCGGGAAAAACTTCGGCAATAGGTAGGACGGAGATTTCTGCAATAGATATTATTGACAGCAAGAGGAGAAAGAATATATCCATGAGGGGTCCTTGGGCTGGGCGAAAGGGCTCGGGGACCATTGGAGGCTGAACAACATCACCTGCAGTGGGACTTTGCACGATGCAGGAAACGACATCAGGCTGATAGCTGATACGCCCGGGCCTTTTCATGCAGGGTTCACCTGGCAAAGGTAGCGGATCATGAACTCAAATGCGCCTTCCCATTATTGAGTCCAGGCCCTGCTTCATTTCCCGAAGCCAATTTCAGCTTCTTATTTGTGCTCAGGCGGATTCAGCCACGAACCTTTTTTGCCGTGACGAATCAGAACTCAACTTCTGAGCTTTGCATCCTTCGTGGGGGTAGAGGGCTTGATATTCCGTCGAGTGCCCTTTAGGGTTTCCTGGGGCGCGCGAGAGGCTTGTGCTACCGCACAGAAATGCTGGCAGCGAGTAATCTTTCAGCTTGTGCTTCATCGACATCCTCTCCGGCTGAGTCCGAGATCCTTCTCCGGCATTAATACGAGGTCTGTAACGTCTCAACCAATCATCAGGTTGTAGATCATTTCCCGGACACAATGACAGCTTCTTATCTGTGCTTCACGCGGATACAGCCACGAACCTTCTTTGCCGTGACGAATCAGACATCAACTTCTAAGCCTTGTTTTGCATCTTGCGTGGGGGTAAAGGGCTTGATATTCCTTCAAGTGCGCTTTAGGGTACCTAGGGCGCGCGAGAGGCTTGTGCTACCGCACAGAAATGCTGGCAGCGAGTAATGTTTCAGCTTGTGCTTCATCGACATCCTCTCCAGCTGAATCCTAGAATCAATACGAGGTCTGTGTAACGTCTCGACCAATCATCCGGTTGTAGATCAGGGAGCATCTCATTGCTGGCAGGTAACTTGTATCATCATTCGCTGACAGGGCCGCGTCTCGGTGAAAGTAGGGTGGACTGAGTTCTCTCACAGAGCCTCATTTTCCTCCCTCGCTGCCCTCCCCCTCAGGGGTCTGTCGATCAAGTTGACATCTGTTGTTTTTATAAGCGCAACAAAAACCCATCCATGTCCTCGGCGTACACGCCAAGAACGCTAGAAAGATGCATCCCTGGCGCGCCAGACTGGACGCCTGGGCAGGCGGCACGGGGGTTCGTATCGACGCCCTCGGACTCGTCACCCTGCTAGGCGCAGAGGAGATGAACCGTAGCATCGGCCGGTTAGTCCCAAGCAGATATCTCGAGTACCTCCCACTACTCGGCGCACACATTGTCGCTGGTGACCGATTCGTCGAAAAGACACCGGGTTTTATCATGTATAATATCTCCGCAGGGATCACGACCACGGAGCTCGCCGGGTGGTTCTCGCGCTGGTTGCGCGGTCAGGACTTCAAGCAGGTCCGGAGTAAAGTGGTTTGGAAGATCTTGGATGACGCTGACGGTAACAACGATATGAACGTCTGGTCGTGGAGGGTTGCCTTCGAGCGACCGTTCCTTGTGGCGCTGCCTGTGCATGGGTTCCTGATTGCCCTGACTTTGCTGGCTGGTGACTGGTGGGGGTTTGCAACGGTGGTTAGTTTGATTGTCTCGGTGATTGTGCGATGCTCGCTGGTTGCGCAGAACCGCGCCGGGATCGATGCGAACATCAGGGCGGCTGAAAAAGAACTGGAAGAAAATAAATCCAAGCTTGCAAAGGCACAGCGAAATGAAAACAGCAGTGATGGAATTGAGCCCACAGACAGTGTACCGAGCCCACCACCAGTACTATCACCACCACCGCCACCGCCTGTGAGTCTGAACGAAGACGATGATGGGGTAAAGGTTCTCGTGATCATGGAAGACTCCAAAGTCATCACTATCCGGGCCCCCGGACACATCGTTAAAGCCGCTTTCACCAGTAACCCCGACCTCCAGCGGCCCATAGTGTACCTCGCATGTCGACTCGTCGGCTGGATCGCGTTCGGTGTGCAATGTATTAGTATCGGTATGGCCGGCCTCTATACACAGATCATATGCGTGGCGCTGATCATCGCTGCCACGCTTCTCACGGCATACAAGGTTGGTTGCGAGGACTCCCAGCTCTCGCGAACCATCAAGAATAACCTCTTGGGCAATACGGAAGGTGATAGCGAAATTGAATGGAGCTGTCGCGTGACGCCCAGACTCAAGGCGTTTGTCTCGACTTACCCTGCCGACTACAATCAGGATGCAGTCCTTGAACAAACGAAAGGTCCCGGAGCAAACATTGCCTTAACGAATAGGCAGGGCCTGTTCTCCTCACGGCCGGGGTCGAGTGACCTTGAAATGTCACCTCTGCCGGCCAAGGGGGAAAAAAAGAAGCCCGAGCGCCGTCTGAACTTGTATGTTTGGTTGGAACTGACATTGAAGCAGGAGGAGGATATGCTTGCCTGGGGCCTCATTCCCCGCAACCCTTCGTGGATGGAGGAGTATCGCGAATTGAAGGAAATCTATCGCAGGCGCCAACACCCGGGAAGTGCTGGCGCTTGAAGGCGTCTCGAATGTCCTTCACCATGGGATTTGGCCCTCCGAGATCCTGGAGATAGTGATCTGTTGAACCGAATGGCTTGCTCAGCGAGATGTAATTTAGATACCCCTGCAGGTCAATTCGTGGATCAAGGCCTTGGTATAGGCTGGCGGGTGTCGCTTTTGTTGTTTTTTGTCAGCTTGGATATATGACTGTTTAAGACTAATTTGGTTGTCAAGACACCTTTTTAGCTTAGTAGTATATTTCCTAATAGTTATAAGCCTGGTACTAGACTTGTTATACCTAACCCATGAAACCCGCCCTAACCTGTCCTAACCTGCTAAGAAATAGGTTAGGTCAGTGACTTTAATTACCTACTAGGTTACCGTCACTTTGACAAGGGTGGGCGGGTCATATGAGAAATACGTTACGTTAATAAGAAATACTTAGTAAGCAACCCCTAAGCACCCTTATTAAAGCAGCCTCATCCAAATAGGGAAAGCCACGTTGGTTCTAGAAAATCAAGTTTGTATAGATACGTATATAACTTGACATGGAACTCGTTCGGGACTACGCAGACCTGTTAAATCATGTCCAAATTCATTTGGCAGAGAATGGTGACATAAGGCTGAAATCATATTCAAGCTTGACAATCATCTAATACTTGTTTATCGACCCTCTTGCGGATTTATGAACGAAACGACGAGCAACACCGGTTTTTACTCCGAGTTTGATGGAAATTTCGGATCCTGGTCCCCATTAATCTGCTTGAGATCAAGGCCATTTTGCAATGCGATGTCGCGTGCCTTGTCAGTATCGTCTTTATTTATGCATTTGAGATACCACTCGTGATTTTTGCCAGCTGCTATACTCCACGGCCGCTTCCAACGGAGGATCAGGAAAGATTATGGAATCAATGAGGTCAAAACTCGACTGTGGCGTCAAAGACGGGCTACCAGCTGGTGTAGTTAACATTGAAGATTGAGCTGATTGAGCTGATTGAGAGGGTAAAAAATGGATGTTAATCGCATGGCTTGCTGACTGAAGCGACCGAAGAGCCTTCTGATGTCTTTTTGCTCTTTTCACGCCGTTTGGAACGTTCTTTTGCAGAAAGTTGCTCGCGAATCTGATTAGGCACATCATAATGACCGTCGAGGTCAAAGAGGCCGGCCATCTTCTACCAACTTGGCCATGCCAACAGTACGCCATAAGAGCAACGGTAATACTCAGTGAAAAAGTAAGCCAAAAAGCTGTCTTGATGTGATTAATAAAAGGCAGTTATCCAAGCCTGAACCTTACAAAATCATCGAGACGAGTGGATCCGTTCTGAGCTGTTTCACCACCTTCCATCTCCTCGAGATCCCGGAAGAACTGATCGATATATTTACCGGCGCCACTGAGGTGTAGTATGCGTGCAATAGCACTGTGGATTTCGAGAAGTTGCGGAGAAGGTGGATCTACGTTTCGATCACGCGTAAGAAAGAGCTCAACAGTGACGGGGAGTCTCTCGACCTGGGGGATACGGTCTGTCTGCAAGTAGTCAATTGTGTAGGTGTGAGGTCGCAAGTCAACAGCTTCAAAAGCGATTTCAAAGTTGCCAAATAACCTGTGAAGGTGAATAGTAAGTGTCAATGCATTTATCGGTCGATCAATGTCTACACCGTTTATAAGGTGGATGGCGCCGGGATGAAACATTTTTAGGATCTGATAAGCTATTTGCTTCCAATCCGCCTAGATTTTATCAGCAAGAGATAATGGAAATTGGATGCATGGACTCACAAGTCTCCGTTCACCTTCTTCGCTTGTTAGTGACATGAGAGAGTGGGGGATAATGTGCGCCACTTCCAGATCTGCCATATTATGACGCTCGGGAAGTAATGAATCCCCATCGTCGTCTTTAAGGTCACGTCCATCTCGTTTGAATCGAACATTGGCTTCCTGGGCGTCGAATTTTCGTGTAACGACACATCGGTGGCGGTCGCGATAAAGACAATCTCGCCGTAGGGTTGATACACGCTGTGGGGTGCCAATGGCGACATCTGGTGTTCTAGGATTCGAAATAGCCGGTGTACACTGAGGGGTCTTTGCTGCTAATGCTTTTACTAATCGTAGGTCAGTGTCTTGCGTTCTCGGTATATCCTGGGACCTTACGTGGTAAGAAGAAATTGTCCACCAAATATTTGGCGAATAGCCCAAGGCTGTCGCGTAGAACGTTAAGGTCTCTAGCTGGCCAGTGAGAAAACTTAGCCAGGTGAGACAGAATTTGATCAAGTCTGGTGTTCTGTTCGTCAAGCAGGTGTTGCCGTAGGAAAGAGTAAAAGAGATTCAAGAACTCGTCTTTTTCGGAAATCTCATTCTCCATGAGCCTGATCAGGGTTACCGGCTGGTAGCCACTACCTTTTCCTTGAGAAGACTCAAAGTGTTGAACGATCTCATTAAAAATCCGAATCGCCAAGTCGCGCTCTCCAGGGTTCATTGCGATGAAGGGATGATGACGGTGAAGACGATGTCCGTATGACATTATGCTCGATGAGGTATGCAAAGACCTTGCCTATCTGGAACATGATACAATAGCCGCCGAGACTGAGCTGCGCTGTTAAAGCTTTTCGTGATTATCGCTATTGAAGCTGTAAAGTAATCGGAGATTGAAACGATGGCAGATGAGCTCGCGAGATTAATGGTAGTGATACTGAGATAACTGAATCTCTCTGTCTGTCTGTGATCTGAATCGATAGATGAAGACTGAAGACTGAAGGTCTTCCCGAGATGAAGAAAGAACTGACAACCTCATTGGGTCACCTGACTTTCGTTAGCGGTCATTCACTCATTGGGCCCAGAAATTGTGAAATTGTGCTATTGTGTTCTTCGAGATCCTACTGTCAGCCTTCATCATGGCGAAAGGGAGAGCACTGGTCTGTCCCTAACGATATGGTAGAACGACTCACAATGACACCGATAGTGCAATTAGGTTAGGAAGGAGCCACCCTAACGTACTTTTTTCATGTATGATATGTAAATAAGGAAGGCACAACCGGGTAGTTCCTGCCTAATTGAGTAGGTATTTTATTGCAGGAAGGTGCGACCCTCAACCACGCCTTTCTTAGATATTATACTCAAGATAAGGAAGGCGCGATGGGGGGTTCCTGCTTGATTAGTCAAATAAACTTACTAAAGGAAGGAGTAATCCACGAACGCACCTTCCTCGCAAGAAGAGCATTGCATTCGAGGATACGGAAGCCCGTTGGTGAGAGGAGGAAATGAACCCATCCGGTGCTAAGCTTTTGTTATGTACCACTGTTAGCTGTTTACACGAGGCTAATAAAAGCCTCGGGAAGCTTAGCCGAATATCCATCATTGATCTCATCTTAGCTAAGATAATAATATTCTCTGTGATTTGCCAATACGTGCCAACGGTTGTTAGTCGTTACCGCTTAGTTCCGCTTGCGCAGTGGGTCATAGAATCTCCCGGACTATATATATGACATATATACCCATCCATTCTGCCCATCCCCATCCATCCACAGCTAGATAATAAGACATCCTACACCAAAATCACAAAGATGACAGCCTACATAACAAACCACGCGCCCTCCGTCCTGCAAACACACAGTTGGCGCACAGCCCAAAACTCCGCCCCCTACCTAACCCCACACATAAAACCAGGCATGAAGATCCTCGACATAGGCTGCGGGCCTGGAAGCATCACAGTGGATTTCGCGTCCCTCGTGCTGCCAGACGGGCACGTAACAGGGCTGGAGTACTCCGCCGACCCGCTCCCGGGCGCCAGAGAGCTGGCTGCGTCGAAAGGAATAACGAATATCGATTTCCGCACCGGCGACGCGCATGCTCTGGATTACGGGGATGATACTTTTGATGTTGTCCACGTGCACCAGGTCCTCCAGCATATCAGTGACCCGGTCAAAGCACTAAGTGAGATGCGGCGGGTTGTTAAACCGGGTGGCATTGTTGCGGCCCGGGAGTCGGCGAGTATGACCTGGTTCCCTGAAAACAAAGGGATAACGGCCTTTATGGAGATCTGGGAGAAATTGGGGACGGGGAAAGGTGGGAATCCGCATCCCGGTCGGTATATGCATGTTTGGGCGAGGGATGCGGGGTTTGAGCTGGAGAGGGTGCAGAGGGGGGCGGGGTCGTGGTGTTTTAGTTCGCCTGCGGAGAGGGAGTATTGGGGGGGTTCGATGGCGAAGAGGACGGAGGCTTCGGGGTGGGCGGATTTGGCTGTTAAGGAGGGAGTTGCTACTAGAGATGAGCTGGCGGAGATTGCTGAGGGGTGGAGGGCTTGGGTTAGGGATGAGGAGGGGTGGTTTGGCTTGTTGCATGGGGATATGCTTTGTTGGAAGTGATAACTACCGAGCGTTTATAGGGACTGGAAATAGTGGAAGCACTTGCAACTCTCGAAGGAACGTACACCTTTTCATCGTTCTATGTAGCTGCGCAAGGTTGTCGAGTAAGCTAGACTTTTTTAATCATCGTTCCTCAAGCACCGACTTGATCATTCGGGCGAGTACACGGTACACAGTCACCAGATCCAATGAAATTAGAGAGAACGATAGATAAACAAACATAGAAATATCCAACTCGACAGTCCCAAGCAAATACAAAGAATCTACAGTAATCACGCCGCATTAATCTCATACTGCACACCCTCCGGAAACCCAACACTCTTCAACTCATCCACCGAGACATTATCCGGAACTTGGATTCTAATAATAAAGTCAAACCATTCATTAGCCACTGTAATACGATTCAAGGGCGCAGTTGTGAATGCGACATACAAGGTCCACTGCATCGGGGGCATGCTGCGCGTAGAAAACAACGGAGACTGCTCGGTTGCTCCTTTCGCAGCGAAGAGATCCTTTACTCTTTAGGTATAGTTTGGCTTGTCAGCTTGGGTACAGTTCGGAATGTAAAGAACGGTATGGAACAAATGGAACATACAGCTGCTCCATCTGGCTCCCGTGCTGCTGGTACGCTTCGACATTGTCGTATTTGATCTGGGCTCTCTGGTCTCGTTAGGCTCTCTCTCCGTGATCTTGGATAGATTGAGACGTACATATTTCGGCATGTTGACTGCTTTGTGTTGGGTGAATGTGGAAGAGAAAGTGATGCGGGGTTGAAGTTGAAGGTGAAGTTCGCGGGGCAATTTGAGGTTACATCATGTTGCACATCCCTACGTCGCTATTCTCAAGAGTATCACCATTGGTTCTATATAAGACCAGGTCATTAGGATTTAATGACTCATAAATGTCGACGACAGAACCGTACAAAATTATTGGTACAAATTATATATTAAAGGTCGATCGCTGATGAGCGTTAGTACTCCGTACCGACAACGTTAGTCCAGAACGATACATACAGGTTGTCATGACGATTTATGGATTCGTGGATAGTAGAACAGGAAGAAGACAACGACAGCGAGGAGGACGACCAGCGTCGGCAGAAACATAAAAGTGAAGAGGAACACGCTGAGGCCGAACGCCAGAGGTTGGCCCGGAAATACTCGTTTGATCATGAGTTCGAGGGCGGCAGTGAGCATGAGTTCGACGTGTTGGCGATTGACGATTGATTTGCAGGTTGATGCCGTCGTAGATATGTACTCCGGAGCAGAAGAAATTGAACGGTCCGAGTCCCAACTCCCTTGATCGAGTTCTCACTGGGAAGGACCAAGTTCTGAAGGAATTCCGAGCGCTTATACAACGACGACAAGTTGGATGCCTGCCAGGAATCCACTATTGAGGAAGATTATTGGATTATTGGATGTGAGGCCCATAAACTATCCACTTGGCCCACTTCTGTATACTTCTGTATACTTCCGAAAGGGGGTAGGCCTAGGCAGCAAAGTTCTTGGGATGAGCTCGCCAGTCTACAACAGAGAGGCTGTGTGGTCAAGCTTTGAGGGATATTCGAGCGGGATGAGGAAGCTTCTCGTAAGGCCATGAATCATGATGCTTATAATAGTAGCAGCTACAATCTGAGTAAGAGTGCAGATACCGGGCACCGCGGACCAGGGCAATATCCGAAAACTCCGTAGGCAGCAGTCAAACGGCCTCATCCCTTGTCTCTAGCCTGAGGAGAGATTCCACACGCGAGTGACAGGTCCATGGTATTGGTCGCGCCTTGTAGGGCTGAGGAGTTTGACCAGTCGATCAGTGAATAACTGGATGTGAATGAGGACCACATCGCTCCTTCTTTAATAGTTCGTTCAGCGCCTACTGGAACCTGAATGAAGTCGCTTAAAATGCTTCTTCCTCCCTGACTTTCTCTTGCTTACTCATTCTTGCTCCTGCTTCACTTTCATCTCCGAATGAGTCTCTTTTCCAGCCAGACGCCCTCGGACCAGGGCCAATTGGAGAACTTTGGGGTCCACTGGGTGATTCACTACGACTTCGACGATATCGGTAAGACCACTGGCGACCTGGATAGAACACTCTGACCGGATGCTAGAACCTTCTAAAGCGACCGAAGAATTTGAGTCTCTCATCCATGACCTGCACGAAGCACAGCTCGAAACACAAGTACGCCATGGACACGGGGCATCCCTCCTAGTCTTTATCCGTGTCCCTCGCCACCACTTAGGCAATTTGGTCCATCAATCAAGGTAGGCCACACCTAAACCGGTTATTCGCATACTGACCTTTCAGGGTGAAAGACTGGCTGTACAGCATTATCCACGAACTCCCCGCCGGCGACGATGACACGATAGCGGACGCCGAAACCCAGGCAGAGGCCCTCCGATCGGTATACCACGCTGTTACTTGGACAAAATCGCTAGGAGGAGCTCATATCACGCCGAAACATGGCAAATGGAAGAATGTCGCCTCGGCTTTTCCGCTGCATGACCAGGCCGCGAATGCAGAATTACTCCGGAAATGGAGCAGAACGATCCTGCTGACGGTTGAAGACCTAGATGCCATCCGGGCGCTGTTCGGGGAAAAGGTCGCATTTTATTTTGCCTTCATTCAGTCGTACTCGACCTTTCTCGTGATCCCAGCTGCCTTGGGGATGGTTTCGTGGTACTACTCCGGCTCTTATTCAATACCATTTGCTATAGGAAACTGTCTTTGGGCGATGGTTTTTGTCGAGTACTGGAAGATCCGTGAAACCGACCTGAGTCTTCGATGGCAAGTGAACGGAGTCGGAGCGCTGAAAGTGACCCGGACGCAGTATGTGTGGGAGAAGGAAGTTCGCGACAAGGTCACCGGCGAGGTTGTCCAAGTATTTTCACCATATCGGCAAGTTCTCCGCCAGCTTCTGTTGGTACCGTTCGCTTCGATTGCTAGTCTGGCCCTAGGAGGGTTGATCGTTGTGACCTTTGCTCTTGAGGTGTTCATCTCGGAGGTGTATACAGGCTCTCTGAAGGGCTATCTCGAATTTCTACCGACCATTCTATTTTCCCTCTGCCTGCCGTCTATCACGAACTTGTTAACAGGTATGGCTACTAGACTGACAAAGTACGAAAACTACCGGACTCAGGATCAGTACGACCTTGCGCAGACAGCCAAGCAGTTTGTGATGCATTTCATCACTGCATTTCTTCCAACCATCCTCACGGCTTTCGTATACGTTCCGTTCGGCGCGAAGATTGTGCCCTATCTCAACATTGCCTACCTCCGGGGGACGGCGACAGACGTACCACGGGATTTCCACGTCGACCCTGCGCGTTTGCAGCAGGAAGTGATTTACCTGTCTCTAACGGGACAGGTGCTGAGTTTCGGCGAGGAGATAGTCCTGCCGTATGTGAAGAGGATTGTTATGGAGAAATGGCGTGACTACCGAAGCAAACAAGTGGTTGTCGAGCACCGTCGGAACGTCTCACAGGCCACGAATCAGGTACTTTTCGACGCGCCCGATGAAAGTACATTTCTCTCTCGAGTCCGGAACGAGGCAGAAGCGGACGAGTACAACGTGCACGAAGACACTTTGGAGATGTGCGTCCAGTTTGGATACTTGACCCTCTTTGGGGCGTCTTGGCCGTTAGTTGCATTAGGATTCTTGGTGAACAACTGGCTGGAGTTGCGCGGTGACTTCTTCAAACTAAGTTTAGAATGCCAACGACCGCCGCCGATCCGGGCAGACTCAATTGGGCCGTCTTTGCAGGGCTTAGAAGTGCTGATCTGGCTCGGTTCGTTGTCCACGGCGGCGATAGTGTACCTCTACCGCGACGGCATGACCGAGATCCATCTCTCGTCCTTCTTGCTGACGATCCTTCTCGCTGAATGGGCGTACCTCGCGACGCGGTATGCAGTCAGCACGGGTCTCCACACAATCCTCAGCAGCACTTTGCGAAGAGAGTCGGGCAAGCGCTACGCGATGCGCAAGGGATATCTTGACGCGTCCACGTCTGAAGGGAGCCCACCAAGAGGCAAGCTTCGAGTGCGCTTCCGTGACCGAGTCAGTGTCTACACCAGTGCCACCGATCCACCTTCCCCGCAATCCGACGATGTCCTTCATGAGGCTACATGGGATTCGGAGAGGCGCTTTTGGTCGGGGGATGCACTAGACGACGGGGTCCGCATCATCAAAGCCTTGGGCAAATCGACAGCGGAGAAGATGATAAAGGAGTTGTAATCCTCGATCTTGCGCAAACAGATTTCTGATCCAATTTTCCTTCGAATCCTGGTAGTGCTTAGCCTGTAGGCCTAACGGACGCGTCATGATGTCGCAGTGCGCACGATGTCAGCTTGAGGCTCGGCCAGCACATGAAGTGGCGGTATGGACCGTCATTACTCCGCATTCGGGGTATCGATCCTTGGTTTGTGTCGTAGATGAAGGATGATGATCCTTTGGGTAGTGACTCAGTGAGGTCACTGAAGTCTGAGAGAGAATAGATTAGGCAGCCGGATTCCTGAATAGATCCATGGTTCGCAGTGCGACCGGTGGCCACTCACTCGGCAGTACCTTGGCATCCAATGGAAAGCAAAGTTAATAAATCTGGTGCCTGTGAATTCACTGAATTATGCAACAGGTAATGTATCAATCTTGTTATTAACGTCATTTGGGGTCAGGATTGTGGAATTGCAGCAAATGATTCTGCAAATGATTCTAGCGGTTTCGACCTAAAATTAGAGGATCGGCGTAGCAGGGCTGGGCTGACGCAGGAAGATGTAATTTCCGGCTCTCTTCTCCACAGGGCAGGGCATTCCCAATTTCACAGAGGAGGATCCAAACTTCAAAGGCCCAGATTGCAAGGTGCAGGTGGAGGGCAGACAGAGGGGTGGCGGTGGAGTGGCGCAGCTTGTGTTCCCTATAAATCCTTCACTTCTGCATCTCCCCTGAACTCCCTGCCCAGTTCTCCTTAACCACCCATACTCTGTACCTTGTACCTCAAATCTGTACCTTGTACCTCAAACAATCAAAATGAAGTTCCTCATCGCCGCCCCCCTCCTCCTCACCTCCGTCCTCGCAATCGCCCAATCCGACGATGACAACAGCATCGGCGACTCAATCGACGGCATCATCGACGACGTGACCGACGGCGCCGGCGACGTCGCCACAGCCGCATCCACAGTCTTCGACTCAATCACCGACGGCGCCAGCTCCGTCCCCACAGACTTCTCCTCCTGGGCCGAGACAGCCCTCTCAGACGCCTCCTCCTGGGCCACCGGCGCATCCTCCGACGTCGAGTCCGCCTACTCCTCGCTCTCTTCCGAGGCCGAGTCAGTCTACTCCTCTGCGAGCGACGAGGCGAGCAGCGACATCGACTCGGCTACCTCGTCCTTCGACGATGATGACTCCATAACTACCACTGTGACCAGCACCTCCGCTGTTGAGACTACGGGCTCCGATGGCGAGGTCACCACTACCACTACCGATATCACTGCTACGCAGACGACTAGCCCGACCGGTGACTCGAGCGATGCGAGCGAGACTACCGATTCTGATGATATGGCTGCTTATGCGACGCCGTTTATGGGTGTTGCTGGCATCATGGGTGTCATGGGTGTTGTTGCTGCCCTGTAAACGAAAACGACAATCGCGTGTCCACATACAACCTTTTTCGTCTTTTTCACATTGCTTCTCGATCTTCCGTCGTCCGTAGAATGGGATCCGGGATTGCTGCTTCTTCCTCTGTATATGATATCATTTGAATTAATATTGCATCTTGCTTGTGAGAATCAACTCGAGCCGAGCTCGTTATTGAATATACTTCGCTTCCTGTATTTCCTTGTCTGCACTCGTAGTCGCCGTCGCTGTTGCTGTCGCCGTCTCTGTCTCTGTAGATGAACTCGTTGTCCGCGACAGCGTAACCCGCGGCCCAGTGAAGAACTTCTTCGCGTGGACTTGGTAGTACACCATACAAGCAATCCACACGAATCCATTGATAACAATCGTGTAGTTCATATCCGACGCTAGGCAGCATAGCATGATTAGCCCCAATCCACAACCTCATCCACACCCCCATCCTCAACCAACGAAAAGAAGGAAGAAAGGGAAAAGGAAACTCACCCCCCGGCCCCTTAACACTCGGAAACATACTAAGCACCAACCCAAACCCCAACCAAGCCACAGCAACACACGCAACGGGACGACTGAACGTATCACCCGTATAAAACTCGCCGGGGTGAAACGTCCCCCCAGCCCAAATCAATCGACACAGGATCGGCGTTCCCCAGGCTACATAGTTGCTCGCGACAAAGAGCGAGAAGAGCGCATTTGCGGCGACGCTGTTGATGAGCGCTAGCAGCCCGAAGATTGTGCAGACGAACGTGAGGAACAGGATGGCGTTTGTGGGTTGGTGGTAAAGCTTGCGGTTTATTTTGCGGAGGTGTGTTGAGAGTGGCAGCGCGGAGTCCCGTGCGAAGGCCCAGGTTTGGCGGGAGGCTGCTGTTATCTGGTTGTTGTTAGGATGGGGTTAGTTTAGGAAAGAGGGAGGATGGTGGGATTGTGGGATGGGAGAAGGAGGGGGGGAGGTACCAGGCTAAGTCCAATAAGGAACTGGATGAGGATGAGGACGGCCATGAAACCCAGTGCGCCGTGTTTGCCGAGAGCGTCGTAGTATATCTGCACCCTGTCAGAACTATCTCCTCTCCGTGGATATCACGCTGGATTATGGAATATAGAAGAAGGGGTGATACCTGAGCCATCGGCTGCCCAAAAACCGACCCAGCAGTCTTCCCAACATCCGGATCCATAACAGCCGCAAGAACACTCAGGACCAAAAAGCCCAGAACACAGGCACTACCCGCCGAAAACAGAATACCGCGGGGCACAGCCCTGGCAGCATGCATGGCCTCCTCGCTCATATGCACACACGAGTCAAAGAACCCAATCGACCAGATGGGCGACATAAACGAGAGGATGAACGTCCAGCCCGTAGGCCAGTTACTCAGATTCTCGACGCGGCCGAAGACATAGGATCCTGGGTTCAGGGACCCCCCGCGCGCGACCTTCCCCGCGGGCAGGGCGACGACCGTGGCGATTATGATTGCGATGTTGATGTAGATGCACAGGGTTTGGATGCGCGGCATGATCTTCGCGAGGTAGATTGTGCTCACGGCGTGCAGGAGGATGAGCCCGGCGTAGAGGCCGTAGATTGTGCCGTTTGTGGCGGCCCAGGTGCCGTCCCGGGCTATGGAGATGCAGGCGAGGATTAGGAGGGAGAGCGTGTCTGTCCTTGCTGTTAGCTCTGATTTCTGATGCCTGGGCTGTTGGAACTGGATTTGGATAAGGGGAGGTACAATCAACAGAACAGATCCCCCCGATTAACCCGAGCGTGTTGCTGTACCCGACCAGAAAGCTCAGCGGGTTCTTGTATTTGTCGCCGGCGAAGTAATGCGTCCACCAGTATAGACCTCCTGCGGTGGGCATGGCGGAAGCCATATCCGCCATAGCAAGGCCGACGAAGAAGATGAGGATACTAGCAGTGAACCAGCCCTAGGGTATCGATATTGTCAGCCCAGCCCATAATAGAATATATCCGGTACTCCGTACTCCGTATAGGGAGGGAAGTACATACCCAAACCATCCCCGCAGGCCCAGCAGGGAGCGAGAACGCGATTGTCGACGCGATGGACGGGACAAGACCCATGATACTGAATGCGATCGCAAAGATCTGGACGGTAGAGTACTGTCGCCGCAGTTCCTGCTTGTAGCCCATTTTCGCTGCGTTTGTTAGCTTGGCTGGCTGGGGCTGTCGCGTGCTTCCTATCTCCGGCCTACCTAATAATTCCTGGTCTTGGACATCGCCCAGGGCTTCGGACCCTGGGTCGCGTGGGGATTCCATGGTCTTTACGGTGGCATGAGGTCGTTTCACGAAGGAGAAGAGGTTGAGAATGAAGGGTGAGATAGAAAGTTGAGACAGAGTGATGAGACAGAGTGATGAGGTCAGTAAGGGGTTAGTGGAACTATTTAGATATGATCGGCGCGCAGAATCGGACTCCGAACATTTTCATCAAATCAGATTGGCAGATGGTCTCCATTCATTGGACTATCTTGCGTTTAAGTTCAATAAGTGGGTTTAATGATTTTCGGGGTAAGATAACCGAGCTTTTAATCCTTGTTATTTACCTACTTGTTATATATATATATATATATCCACGCATGTACTCCGGAGTCCATAGAATCCCCATCACGGCACAACCATCTAGCTAAATAATCACACCTCTTCGGCTCTCGTTGGAGCCTGCGCCTCCACGGGCAAATTATCCGCGCGAGCACCATTCACTCCATGACTACCATTCCTTGGTGACGTAGCCCGGTTCAGCGTCGTCGTATCCGAGACCGATGGTCGATGCATCGAGGAATCCCAAGACCCCGGCCCCATCTTGGCTTCCCACTCGTTGAAATCCTGCCCCGGATTAACAGATTCATACGAAAACATCCTCAGGAAGAAGTAGAACCCGCACGCGAGCAGTGACCCCAGCAGCGGCCCAACCCAGTAGATCCAGTGGTAGCCGGGGAAGCTCCGATTGATCACGTCGGGGCCTAGCGAGCGCGCCGGGTTGAGGCTTCCGCCGGTGTAGTAGTCTCCTATATGTACTGCGTTAGAGGATGCGGTGCGTTTTGCTTGCAAGGTGCCATAGTACAGGACATACCGATCATTTCTGTCACGAAGAATGCGAGGCCGATTGCGACGGGGGCTAGGAACGTTGATTTGTGCTTCACGACTGCTAGCATGATGATCACGAATACCAGTTGCGACGTGAGAAACATCTCGATGAAGAGGCCTTGGGAGATGCTCGCGCCACCTCCGAGACGGGTCGTGACGTTCAGACTCCCGGGGAATAGAGCACTGACGACACCAGCAGCTGCGATGCCTCCGACTAGTTGTGCGACGAAGACCGTCAAGCCGCGTATGATCGGCATGCCGCCGACGAGACACAGCGCCAGGGTTACCTATACCGTTAGCACGATCTACTTAACCGGTAAGGCACATACGGCAGGATTGAACAAGCCGCCGGTGACACGGTAAAAGGCCCAGACATTGACCATGAGCGAGAACCCGAAGGCCAGCGACGAGTAGAGCAGGGCCGGGGTATTCGGGGGTGCGCCGTCGACCGGAGCCGGCGTGTTGGCGACCTGGGTCCCAGCGAAGGAGAAGAAGAGGAAGAGGAAAGTGCCTGTGAATTCTCCAGCCATGGCGATGACGTTGTTGCGCGTGGTGTCGGCGAGATGCAGCATGGGCAGCTGGCCTTGGTTGCGCCGGACCACCGGGCGATCCCCGCGAGCGTTGCCGCCCCAGATCTTCGGAGTGTGCAACTTCATTGTATATTCTGGGGTATTAATGGCTTAGTCTGATGAGGTTGAGCTGGGTTCACTCCATGTGCCAACTCGAGCTCTTATAGCAGGTGGGCCTCTTCAACGTCATGACTGCGTGCTTTGCGGAGGATACTGTGGTATCGATCTTTGGGATAAACGACGTCAAGACTTATGGAACGTCCCGAGAGGAACCACTGGGCTTTCGGCTTCTAGACTATCCGCTCGCAGCTTACTTCTGCTCGATTGCTATTCGCCGACTTTGTCTGATAAGAAGCGGCCAGTGGCGCCTTGGAAGGCTATCACTTTATCTCTGTATAGTGTATACCCCTCCATCGAACCCGCCATCCTGCAGGGTTCGTTGTTCTCTACTCCGCCAGTTCGCAAGACGATAGCCGTGAAGATCACGATGTGATTACTCCGTGCTGCCTGAGCAGATGGTTCCACGTCTTCCGCGGAGATAGATCTGCCTGACCACGCCATCGCTTCCGCGGAAATGCTTCACTCGTGTCCGAAACAGGCTTAGAAAGCAGAAAATTTGTAACTAATAACTATAGTCGACAGTATAAATATCATGATTCATGACTGAACCATCTCTCATACCTTTCTGAACCATAGATCACCAAAGTCTAAAACACCGTCATGTCGCTTTCTCCTGAACAGATCCCCCTCATCAAGGCCACCGTGCCTGTCCTGCAGGAGCATGGCCTCACCATCACCAAGCTCTTCTACGATAACATGATCAACGCCCACCCTGAGTTGAAGACCGTCTTTAACGTCTCCAACAAGGTCAATGGCCACCAGCCGATGGCCCTGGCCGGCGCTCTGTTCGCCTACGCCACCTACATCGACAACCTCGGCGTGCTCTCCCCGGCTGTCGAGCGCATCTGCCAGAAGCATGCCTCCCTCTACATCCAGCCCGACCAGTACCAGATCGTCGGCAAGTTCCTGCTCGAGGCAATGGGCCAGGTCCTCGGCGACGCCCTCACCCCTCCTCTCCTGGAGGCCTGGGCCGCCGCATACTGGCAGCTCGCCAACCTCATGATCAGCAAGGAAGCCGACCTCTACAAGTCCGCCAACGGCTGGACAGACTTCCGCGACTTCCGCGTCGCACGCAAGGAACCCGAGTCCGACGTGATCACCTCCTTCTATCTCGAGCCCGTCGACGGCCAAACCCTCCCCTCTTTCCTCCCTGGCCAATACGTCTCCATCCAGGTCTCCGTACCCGAGCTCGAGCACGGCCAATGCCGCCAGTACTCTCTCAGCGACCAGCCAAACCCAACTTACTACCGCATCAGCGTCCGCAAGGACCGAGGCCTGAAGGCCTCCGACGCCTCCGCCCCTGCAGTCGCACAGCCCGGCTACGTCTCCAACATCCTCCACGACACCGTCTCCGTCGGCGACACCATCAAGGTCTCCCACCCCTACGGCGACTTCTACCTCGAATTCCCAGCCGCCGAATCCCCGCTCGTCCTCATCTCCGCCGGCGTCGGCCTCACCCCGCTCACATCAATGGTCAACACCATAACCACAGCCCTGGACTCCCCAGTCACCCGGCCCATCCACTTCATCCACGGCGCACACACATCCGCCTCGCGCGCGTTCGAAGCACACATGCACGCCCTCTCCAAATCCCTGCCAAGCCTGCGCACAACCTACTTCCTCACATCCCCCTCTGAAACTGACAAACAGGGCACAAACTACACCCACGCAGGCCGCGTGGACCTCTCAAAGCTCGACACAGCGAAGGACCTTTTCACCGATAATTTCGAGACACAGTATTACATCTGCGGACCGACGGCGTTCATGCTGGACAGCAAGAAGGCGCTTGCGGCGTTGGGGGTGGATGAGGCGCGCGTTCACATGGAGCTTTTCGGAACGGGCGGCGTGCCGGCCTAACGCCCTGGGACTGAGGTTGACGATTCACGAATCACGATGCTTTGGCTAGCCATCCGGGTTTCCGATTCTGTTATGTAATTAGTGTAGTGGCGTTCTTGGCAATTCATTTCTCCTCTCTTCTATTTTGAGCGGTGCTGTCGCTGTGTCGATCCTGCTGGGATTTGGGGATGACGTGAATGGGGCCGAAAGTTTCGGCCGGCTGATTAATTTCCTGGCTTCGATTGGCTGTTCAATACCGGGTCTAAATAATGTTCTTCCGCCAATTGTGCACCTGCATAATGACTAATGTTTGGACCATGACTTGCATATCTATTTGCATAAAATAATCGGCCTCAACAAGTGTTAGTTCCTGTCACTGCCATTGTCAAGGACACTCCCCTCGTCAGCAAGCGACAGGCATGAATCTCACTATCCCCTATCACGAAGAAGCCCTTTTCGACTATTTGCGTATTCTATGTCAAGGAACGACATAAACCGCCCAACACGAGCATCCCACCCACCCCCGCGCTGAATCCGTGACCCCCAAGCCCGTTATCTCAACCTCAATCCAGCAGCAATGGACACCCCGCGAATCGCTTGCTGCTCGCAATGCGTCGTCCCAAAAACACGAGACGCTATCAGACACTGATCCCGATATCTATACCCATTCGCGGCAGATCAATCCAGACCGCGCGTCGTAACTTGTCAGCCGACACGAGCGACATGCAGATGGCGATCCCCCGCGCCGGACTCCGGATGGATACGACGGGAGAGGGAGCATGGCCCCATTTCCCCGGGATATAGATACGGAGTCCAACGGATACGAGTCAGGGAGGGACGGTATTGGTTGGGTTGGCGTGCGGCGGTTGATCTGAGTTCGTACCTGGCGATCATCGTGTCTGATCACTGTTCGGGGACGCATACTCTGAACGCGGAGTCAAGGGGACATGCCGGCTCATTGCCTTGGATCGTTCAACACACCGCACCTTGAAAGATATGGTTATCTTTGTGAGGTTCTGATCGTGTTTGCCGCTTTGAAACCTGTGCTAGATTCCTTGAGTTGGTACATGACGGCAATCAACTCGTTAGGTGTGAACTCACGAGTATCGCCATGCGTCTGACCCGATCGGAGCTGTCAATTTCGGCGGGTGAAGTCTAGACTCTATGCTCCTAGGTGACGGCCCTGCCCGACGCCTACTACCTTAGGGATAGTGGCTTTATCCGGTTGACCCCGCGGTTGGGGGTGGGTTCGAAAGCAATATGGGAGGCGGGTATCACTGGTGGTCTGTGAAGTATGATGTCTTAAGTTAGACTCGCGGATTGACCAGTCCGCCTCAATCGCAGTACACAAACCCCTCCTTTCCATGCTTCAGACAAGTACGCCTCAACAGCCACTTTTCTTTGTCAATGCCAACGGCTTGCAAAATCGGCAGACGGCACTTCTGGCACAACAACAACCTCTTCCTCATACCGGCGAGCACCGAAGATACTCGCTGCATACGTATCACATTCGGCTCGACGGAAACAATCTGCAGCAATATTCCCCGTGCAGGGGTGTAGGCGGGACGGCGAGATCGACGTATCCTGCAGTGAGGGGGGTAAGGATATGTTTCGGGCGCTCGGTTCGGCGGTGATGGCCAATGCGCAGGCTCTCTGGAATGGATCTTACTCCGGGATAGTATAGGTGTAGGAATATTCTCGGCGAGCCCCTCGTAGCACATTGGATGTCAGCCTGGCACGTAGTGACACGGCGGGTAGGATTTTATCCGCTCAGGGTCCAAGAGAGCCTGGAGACAGCTGCAGTGCGCAGAGTCCACGTATAACGGCCGCTAGAGCAATGCAGGTGACCCATAAGACGTGAGCTGACAACGGAGAGACAAGCTCCAGATCAGACCACGATACGGAGGCCTCCGTCTGCCAGGTATGTTGATTCCATTTGGATTCCAGTTTGTCTCACGTCGGCATTTCTCAAGGATGAGATTGGAGCTCAAAGACATGTCAACGCCTCAGACCTGCAGCAAGAAACGAGGGCAATGAGGTCAGCATGAGCACTCACCATGAAGGCTCAACAGGATAAAATCAGATCCGCCCAATAATCAATAAACAACCGTTAGGCTATCCTGCATTGAGCTATAAAACTGCTAATATCGAGTCGGCTCCGAGCTACGGCCGGAGAGCTCTGGCTGTCGCACGAATCGAGGATCCTTCGATCTTTCCGCCGCTCCACTGCTGTCATTTGGGCCTCACTGATTCCCTGTTCCTAAAACTCCCTATTCTACTGCTTGTCGACGTTTCGGACCCGGCCGATTCTGACCTGTGGCCACCTGGATGTCCAGCATCCGTCCTGGGGTGACTTCGGCTTTCGTTGACCGAGCAAGTCACCGTGCAGATATTGTCATCTCTATGCAAATTCTGCTATCCGGATTAGCTTCTTGATACAGCTCTCTTACCTGCCCTCGGGTGTCTTCTCGGTACGCTTTGTTTTCATACGTGGTATATAAATGGCCAGCCCATGATCCCATCTATGGTTCTGTTCTATACTTGCCACCATCAAACACTTTCATCTTATTCATCTGCCAAACACTAGCAGCCTATTATTCAACCAGCTTCATCCGGTTAGCAGCTTATGGCCGCCTACATGTCTCCTGATCCCCTGTCGGCCAATTGGTCCTACGACAGCGCCATCGACCTGTTCTCCCTCAACGGCATGATCCCCGAGTCCTTCCCAATGGACATCCCAAACGACATGCTCTGGGATCCGAAGGATTTCCCTGCGGATTTCTTCACTACCCCGTCTGATATCAACGGGTTTACCGTTTCGAATGACGACTCCCTCTCTTCTGTACGTCCCCTACCATATCTCATCTCATAAATACTAACAACAGTAGGACCAAGAAAGCGACGACCAAGCGTACTCCCCAACAAACTTCATGTCCTCGACGCCTCCAACCTCAGCCCTGGACATCCACTCCCCAATCGCCCTGACAGTCCACCCCTCGCAGACCCAACACCAGGCCCAGAAACGGAAGGCCTCGCCCGCACCCTCAACCCCATCGACGAGATACTCCTCGTCCCCGGAACTCCAACCTCAAGAGACCACGACACCCGCTCGGAAAACAAGAAACGGCCCCGCGGACTCGAATCGTGGCCGGAACGCTGCAAAGCGCGCCGCTCACAATATCATCGAGAAGCGCTACCGCACGAATATGAACGCCAAGTTCGTGGCTCTTGAGAAGGCTATGAGCGGGTCTACGAAGGGTTCGAGACATACTTCGAGTGTTTCGTCAACAGCTGCGTCGAAATCTTCGGCGTCGTTGAAGAAGAGCGAGATCTTGAGTAATGCTATTGCATACATGCAGGATCTACAGGAGACGAATGAGCGGTTACGAAAAGAACTCTCCGTGGTGAATCGGGGGAGAGTAGAGTATTGTTAATGCCATACTCTCCCTTACATTCTTCCCATTCTTCTCCTCTTTTTGATATTCCGGTCACGTCACATGACCACACTCAGCTCGACTGACCTCCTCCGGGTTTCATTCAAACTGTACTATATTTCTCTCGTTGTTCATTCGGTTGGTGGGTTCAAGAAGGATAAACGACTCCTATCTGGCTCTGGCGTTTCTACACGGTCGGTTGCGATGGGTTTATGGCTTCGCATACTAATGTTATATGGGATACCCGGAAAAGTTGGTCTGGTTCATTCAGATATTGCTTGAGCCTCTCTACTATACTTATATTACCTGAGGATAAATTGCTTGCTTAGGGGATTTTACTCATTTAAATACTTGTCTATGTTCTCTTGTTATTGTGTGTAGCATGCTGGATATCTAGTAAATGCTGCACCCATCTGCCACCGTTATTTAAGATTATCATATCGTAAGTCTCCCCCTTTCTAGCTTATCGCCTATCTGTTCGCTTATTATCTCAAGTTCAGCCTTGAATCAGCCTGATCCAGCCTTGCATATCTTGATGTTAGACTAGGCCAATCTCACATGCACAGCCACACAAGTCCGACAGTCATTGCCTTTATAGTCGAAGTGCTGAAAGCTGTGGAGCTGAATGACTGAGTTGGCACGGGTGGGTGATCCAATAGCCTGCAGGCGTATTTCTGGACTGGGGTGAACTACCTACGCCTTCGGACGCTAAAGCTTGATCAAATAGTCTACCAAGTCGGATACTCCGTATCCGTGCCTTTCAGCGCACCCACCGCCTTCGACGTTGGGTGCGCCACGGATTCTTTACGACCACAGATTCTTTGCGAGTTTTTACATTATTATTATTTTTACTTGCTAAAGCCACAAAATATGC
>JAPDEQ010000092.1:0-71446 GCA_027569205.1 Aspergillus kassunensis | reverse complement strand
TATGGTTGTTGAGATATTATAGTTTGAATGGAGTCGTGTTGTTTTTTCTTTCAGTAGTGTGAGCAATTCAGTTTTCTGTTGCTGACCCACGGCCTCTAGCGCCGTGGGTCAGCAACGTGACGAGTAACCCTACTTTTTTCAGGTTGGAGGATGATGGGCCAATAAACGTTTATTTTGGCCTCACACTAAGACATTCTAGAATTTCTGTACACCCACTGATCTGCCCCACACGTGCTAGCCTGAGGCATATACCTCTTTAGGGCTCTATCAGGCCTTTGAGAATACTCAGGTAAATGCTCGAAAGCCCTATGTAGCCTCTGAGTTCTGCAAGGAATGATCACACGTAGAGTTGTCTGACCCAACCCGTGAACCCGACCCAAACCCGACCCGACCCGCCAAGCCTTGGGTTAGGTCAGGCCTAGTAATAATCCATGATGGGTTGGGTTTTTTAGGGGTTAACCCATGGGTTGCCAAGAAATAAAATACAGTAATATAATTCTAATACCTTATTAAATTATATAAATTACTGTATATTTTACTGGTTTCTATGTTTATAATTAGTAAGCATGTAGATCTATTCCTGATTAGGCTAGCTTGGATTTTATGGGTCCCCGTGGGCTGGTTTTATATATATATTTCAATCCGTGGGCGGGTTATTACAAGGGCAACCCAACCCATAACCCGCCATGGGCGGGTTGCCTAGGGCCAAAACCCGACCCAAACCCGTGGGTTGACAACTCTAATCACACGCTGTGGATGACAGGGTTCCAGGTTCATTTAGCCGTAATTAGGCTTATACTATTAAATATTAAACTACTAGTACTAGTAAAAAATCTATTACTATACGTAAATTAGACTATATTATAATCTATCTTTATTAGTAATAAGAAAATCTCTAGTATAATATACTAAATACTAAAGTATTAATTAGCTTTATAGAAAAGGGATTTATATAGAATAATACTAATAGAAATAACCAGGATACTTATCTACTTTAATTTAGTATTATTATTAGGTTAATAATATAGAATATTAAGGTATAAGTAGCTTAGGGTTAGACTTGTTCAACCCAACCCGTGAAACCCGCCCCAACCCGCCCCAACCCGCCAAGAAATGGGTTAGGTTGCTTATATTAATAACCCACTGGGTTTTGGGTCACATGTGGGTAACCCGTTGGGTCATGGGTAACCCAATGGGTTGCCAAGCAATAGAATATATAAATTACAGTAATATTAATACTATCCCATACTAAATATATATAAATTACTGTAATAAATACAGTAATTTGTAATTTATTTATAAATAGGTAGATTATTACCTAATTAGGTAATGATTAACATACGTGGGTTTTACTGGGTTTTTGGGTTGGGTTACTGGGTTTTATAATAACCCATGGGGTGGGTTAGGGTATGCCTGACCCAACCCAAAACCCACCGGTTCAAATCGCGAGGCCGTGGGTCAACCCAAAACCCGCGGTTTAACAAGTCTACTTAGGGTATATATAACTAATAACTAATCCTATCTAGACTTGTTATACCCAACCCATGAAACCCGTCCTAACCTGCCCTAACCTGCCAAGAAATAGGTTAGGTCAGTGACTTTAATTACCTACTAGGTTATAGGTAGTAAATAAGAACCTATAACCTACTAGGTTACCTACTAGGCTACTAAGAAAGAAAAATAAATAGAATATAGTAATTTAATTATATACCTATATAAATATTAATAAATTACTATATTTAAATATGGTAATTTAAATATTAGTAATTAAATAGGTAGATTATTACTAAATAGGTAGTAATCTATATAGTTAGGTTTTATAGGTTTTATAGGTTACTAAGTTTTTTATAACCCATGGGTAGTTCAAGCAGTGCCTGACCCAACCTAAAACCCGGTAGGGCAGGTTGCCTAAGGTCAAAAACCCGCCCCGACCCGTGGGTCAACAAGTCTAATCCTATCCTAAGTAAAACTCCTAAGTACTTACCAAGTCTTAACTAGTAATAAGAAATACTTAGTAAATAATCCCTAAGCACCCTTATCAAAGTAGCCGTATCCAAATAGGGAAAGTCATATTGGTTCTAGAAAATCAAGTCTATATAGGCACATATGGAGTACTTAAGGGGCTTTCTAACCACGGGCGACCTTCAAGACGCTCTATCCCGCTCGTTCTTGAGGGGAAACCAGCTGGAAAACGCGTATGATCTCACATTGTCCCGGATCCAGTCTCAGCCAGAAGGACACTGCAAAATAACGTTCAAAGCGCTGTCGTGGCTAACGTACTGCAAGCGAGAACTGCGTGCCGAAGAGCTTCAACATGCCTTGGGAACCCGAACTGGCAACAGAGATCTGGACCGGAGGTTCCTGCCAGACCTTGACACAATTGACTCGGTTTGTGCCGGCCTTGTTGTTTTCGAGAAGGACACTGGACTCGTTCGCTTGGCTCATCATACAACCAGAGAATACCTTTTGAGACAACCTAGTTTCCGTGCCACAGAGGAAGACATTTCCCGGACATGCATTACGTATCTATCCTTCAACGTGTTTTCTACTGGCCCCTCCATAACTTCTGAGGCTACCGAGCGCCGACGACGACTCTATCCTCTTCACCAATACTGTGCACAGTACTGGGCGGCACACGTCTCTATATCAGAAGACCTCGTGGTGTTGAGTACTACATTTCTGGAGAAGGAACCGAACATCCATGCAGCTATTGAAGTCATGAACTGCGAGTCTGAGTCTGGACTCGATAAGGGGAAGAACTTGCTACATGGGATCCCGCGTAACTGGATCGAGGTACATCTTGCAGCTCATCCCGGTTTGGCACCCATAGTTACCGGATCGATAATTACCGAATACCTGCGTGAAGCCGGGGACTTGGATGATTGAGACTCCATCTATCGTATGTAAAATTATGTCAGTCGTCGAATTTCGCATTCTTGTTTCACACGGCTACTATCTCATTACTTCACTTTTACTCCTAATTTATTGATTTTGAAGCTTTTAAAGTACCTATACAACCTTATAATGCCTCCTAAACGTGTTATTCCTTACAATCTCCGCCGAAACACGGTTCCGCGCCTCAGTCTACACCACCTAGAACCAACCAATCTAGTTAATATACATATGTTAATAAAGCTATTCAGCGTGGCCAGCCGCCGGGGCAATTCTCAGACTGATTTGGATGGACCGCTGTAAGGCTTCGAGGTCACAGCGTATATCACCACGTAGCTTGCCTCTTTGCAACATAAGTTACACCCCATGGACGAGAGTGTCTGACTCCTTCTATGTGCAGCTGAAACGCTTGGTCCCGTTTAATCAATGCGGCTGGTGATAGATCATGGTGCACCTGTCCCTCACCGGCTTTCTTTAATCCTTATATACCACTTCGGCATTCGGCGCCATCCAAGCAGAGAGAACAGACACTGCCATATGTCTCCTGCGAAGCGGCGCAGGCTTCAACATTCTGGGTAGGCACAGAGATAGTAATAAGGGATAAAAAGGTAGTCAAACTCCTTCTTGAAAGAAAGGTACAATGTGGCCCTACAGTCATCATCGGTCCGTACTAGCAGCTACGGATTCTATAGATTTTGTTCGTCATCCAGGTGGTAGGGCTGTATTTAGCGTTATATGATTTTCTTGAGAAATTAGGACTTCTAGATTAAACATATCCCCTCCTCATATTTTAAATACCCGAGATTCCCTGGTTCCTGACGGCGAACGTTGCTGCATTGTGTGGTAGTCACAGTATCATTATACTGTACAAGCTGTAATGTTTGCCTTTATATAGATCCTGGGGAGCAACTTCCAATCATCACCCAAGCCACCTTAACCAGCTCGGCGAAAACGTCCCCGCAGAATCAAAAACCAAAGCATAAAACCCCAACGGCTGGAACAAAAGCATCCACCCCCTGAGCAAACTCGGCACCCTGCGTTCCAAAGAGGGTACGATCCGAAGAGCCCCAAAGGTGAGCACCACCACAGCACCCGTGAGAACAATAGCCATAGCAGACCCATTCGTCCTTGCAATCTCACCCCAAGAGAGCCCCGGGTGCTGGGCACGTAGAGTGTCCGACGGGATCGTAAAGGACACCCCGGCTCCTATCCAGTTGAGTGAAAGGATGACCTCTGATCCCCGGAATACAGGCGCCCATAGCGACAAACACAGCGCGATGAGCCCGACCGGCTGATAAAAATATATCTCCATTCCGTTGCGGTCTTCGGGGGTGGTATTATTCAGGAGGTCGTGCCACATGCTCCACGAGGGGAGGGTATAGATTATCGCGTTGAGGAATATTGCGGCCGTAGCCCAGATTTCTTGGATGCGTTGTTGGCTGTCGGAGAGGGGCCTGCGATTTTCCCATGAGGCCGAGATGTCATCATCCGGGTGTTCGGCTGCTATCATGAGGACCTCGAAAACCACCCAAGAGGCCAGGTACATAACCCCGAATGTCTGTGATAAGGGGATCCCCTTGCTCGCGAAGAGCTTGATAAACTGCGGGAGCGCCCCGAGAGAAAAGCCAATCCATCGGATTGTTGTTTGTGCTTTTAGGGTCTTGATTGCTTGTATATCCGGGTCGCCCATGTCATTCGCGAAGCGACTCATGAGGACACGCGTGGCTGCGCGGCGAACAGACATCTTCCGGTTGGAAGCGAGGACACTCGGCGTCCAGGATATCGTGGACACGACCACATTGATGGCGTCGCATATGCAGATAATTGGGGAACTGCGTAAGAATGTCGGGTGGTAGGAAGCTCCCAATACGGATCCTGTGGGTTGGGCCATGGAGTTCACAGCGAAACAAGCCATCCAGAAGAATATTGTCTGCCAGAGTATTTCCTCCGATGGTAATTGAGATGTATCTACTTGTGTGGGGTTTCCGTGAGAAGACATGGTGACTTGGAATGATTAGGTATGATAAAAAGGAGGAGCAATGCAGCTGAGGGGATGCTTAGAATTTATAATTGGCACAGCTCAGCCCTCGCCCGGGGTAACCTGCACCTTCGCTGACTGCAGCAAATAAGGCCAAAATCCTCCGTTCATTGGCTGCTAATCCCGTATTGGTGGCTGTGAGCGGGCCCATGCTTCCTTTTATTACTGCTGGCCTCGATCCAGGGATCGATGAAATAGCTTCACCTCCGGCAGCTTTATATATTCAAAACGGCATAGACAGGGTCGCCCGTACTTCAGTAGTTATACACAGAGGCGGAGATCGATGGGCCTAACCAATAGACTCTTTGCCTACTAATACCTATTCCGGTTATCTCCAATTTGTAGGATATTGTCTCATCAACATGGGAGAGTATATATTGAGCACAGGGAGACTTGGCCTTGTTTTTTTCTTTTTTCCTTCATACCTTCGAGCTCAAGCCTCTGAGCGGCAGTCAACAACCGGCATACACCGATCGGGCTTCCTAACTAGCTATTGGCGGAGTCTTGAGGTTAAAGTCACTCACAACGATGCCTAAATTACCGGCAACAATTCTGACATTCTATATACAACACTTTTATTTAGCCCCTACAACTTAGAGCAAGCGATACTAGCAGAGCAATCCATCGCGAATCCAAAACATCGAGCATACCACCCCTGCGACCAGTAGCTTAGCTCCATGCAATGAGGAGCGCCTCTAACCAAGCTACCATCTACACGGACACTATTCTTGAATGCCCTCACACAGGATCCAAGGCCTTCATCGTCCACCAAAAAGAACGGATCGTCGTCCACGAGGGAAAACATGACAGGCGCTGATACATGAGCCGCCCATTTCTCTTTCCATACAGGAAGCCACACGACCGGGAACAGGGCTGTTTCGGCTAGCGGAGCTGGCGCATTGAGACGTTCACTTTGCTCCAAAACCTCTGCTGCAACAGTTTCTGGCTTGAACATAAGAGCGTCCTTGGCGTCCAGGGGAAGCGTTCGGTAACTAGCGTTCGCAAGTTCAACTTTAGGACTAGGACTATTGTCTAGAACGGACGGGGGTTGTTTGTCGCCCATGCCACTTGCGATCAGACCCCCGAGAGGATACAACGGGTTCTCATCCTGTGCGTGCAATGCTGCGGCCACTACGCCTCCCATCACGCCTAGGCTATGGCATAAAAGGACGATGCAGTTGCACCGGTTCGGTGCGCCAAATTCGGACCACAGCTTGGGGAGGATGTAATTATGCAACCAGACACCAGTCTCCTGAGGAAAGTCCGAGCCCTCTGGAATGGGTAGAATGGAAGTTGTTGATCCATAGGAAGGACGGTCGATGGACACAAAGGGTACCCCGAAAGCCGCACTAGGCAAAGAGGCAGAGTATTTCGGAGCGGCATCGAAATAATTACAATCATAGGAGCCGCCATGGAGTCCAACGATCAGGGGACGATAATCAGCCTGTGATGACGATGGTGGTGGGATAGAGTGTATACCGGCCACGGTTCCATTGTTGGAAAGGGTGCATTTAAATGGCTGCATTAGGATGAACTGAAATAGAAAGAGATGAACTTGATCAGGAATGAAATTGGAACAAGTCAACGGAGGCTCAATTCTTAAATCATAGGATACTATCCTGGAGATACCGGACTTAAGCAACAGTACAGAAAAGGCCCACAGTCACTTTGACCCAGACATCGCTGTGAATTTCCATCCAAGGTTAGCCTAAGGGTCAGTGTCCACCAGATCGTCCTATTGTGCTCGGTTTAGGCTCCCGCGTATTCGGACTTTAAGTACTCTGTCTCGATGATCTTTGACAACGGATCCTACAAAATACGTTAGCTTGTTTAATCAATCAACCATGTCACGACGTTCTCACCGAAAGTCTCGTACTGGATGTATCGAGTGCAAACGGAGGAAAGTCAAGGTATAATACTTCCGCTCCTTACGTATATCAATCCCTCATTTATACTGTATTCCATAGTGCGACGAGATATATCCATCATGCTTCAACTGCAAGCGTCGCGGCCTACGCTGTAGCTTGACTACAGCCGAAATCGAACCAGTCCGGGTTTCAAACGTTGAAGTATTGGCTTTGCATCCTCTACTGATCAATGCCGACTCCTCGCCACCCTCGCCGCCACCTCAAATCTGGAACCTTGACATGGAACTGATGCACCACTACTCGACTGTCACAGCCGATACATTTGCCGTCCGCCCTGATATGCAGTATGTCTGGCGCACTGTCGTTCCAGAGATGGGGCATCGATCACCTTTTGTTACTCACGGTATTCTCGCCGTTGCCGCTCAGCATAAGGCCCATCTACTTCCTGCACACAGAGACAAATACCTTGATATGGCCGCTTATCACCAGACGCTTGGTCTGCAAGGCTTCCGCGCGGCTTTGTCTAATATCAACGACGATAACTGGAAACCCTCTTTTACCTTCTCATCCACCATTGTTATATACGTGTGCTCGTTACTAGGCCAGGTAGATGAGCCAGCCGCGAATACTATTCCTGATATCTTGAGGCTCTTTGTCTTAGTGCGGGGTCTACGCACTACTCTACTTCTTCATGATCAACTCGGAGGAACAGAATTAGCGCCCTGGTCTCACGGGGTTTGGATCCTTGGGGAACACGACAGTCTTTACGAGTAGGCTCATTCTCCCCCCTCTATTAGTGGCGATACTAATCCGGAATATTCGTACCTAATTAAGACACGACCCATCGACAAACCTTAGTCGACTTCCCCAAGACACGTTCGATGCTCTTCGGCGCCTGTCTAGTTTCTTCCGTACACACCTTCCTGAATCCAGAAAGCGTGATTACGAAGTCGCTGTTATGTATCTCCGGAAAGCGGCACATCTGATTGCGCACGCTGGTACTCATATCGAGATAGGCATGGTTATGTTCTTCCCATATGTCATCCCCGAAAATATCATCCCAGATATCCAGGCCGCCAACCCATACGCCCTATTGCTTTTGTCCTATTTCGCCCTGCTTTTAAAGGCCGTGGAAAATCAGTTCTGGTACGTACGTGGCTGGCCTACAAGACTATGGGCGGCTGCCGACGAGCAGGCTAGAGATTACCCTGAACTGCAGAAGATGCTGGAATGGCCGAAGGAAGAGGCCTTGAAGTTATATAGGCACTAGAAGCTGGAGTTTTGATCTCCCAGGTCGATGTATTATAATCTCGTGTATTTTTAGACTTTACGAGCATGAAATATTCATGAGGAGAACAGGTCAAGTCACTCATAATTGTCAAAGGCGTAGGTGCAAGGTTCTTCTGGTCGTGTAATTGTGTATTGGCGTGAGAGAATCCGAGGTATGCGAGCGTGGAACTGGCTGATTGAATGAAGGTGGGTTTAATGCTCGGGAACTAAGCCTGAGCCGGTTTAGTGTACGAGAAATCTACAGATCCTGTTACTGGAAGTCCGATATGTTAATTTTCAGTCCCGAGTACGCGGTTTCCCTCGTATCTGAACTATATCATAGAAGTTCGAACAGGATATGTGTATAAAAGCATAGTCCTTCCCTCTACCCCCAATGCCCAAACGGCTGCCATCTCAATAACCTCCATCTTTAATCAGCATGGTTTTCCATCTCTATCACTATAATCCCTCCGTGGCAGCGGCTGTCATCTTCATTATCCTTTTCACCGCAACCACTGGCCTCCACTTCTTCCAAATGGTAAAGACACGAACATGGTTCTTCATTGCATTCTGCTGTGGTGGAATATGTGAGCTCTCTCGCACCCCAGCCGACTCGTGTGGTTTGGCACTGACATCAATATCTTCTGTTTTCTAGTCGAAATCATCGGTTACATAGGAAGAACAACGCCCGATACACTGGGAGCCTACATCATCCAGAGTATCTTCCTCCTCGTCGCACCAGCTTTATTCGCCGCCTCGATCTACATGGAGCTCGGCCGCATCGTGGACCTCGTCGACGGCGACCACTATCTCTTCCTCCGGAGAGCTTGGCTAACCCGCATCTTCGTGACCGGCGACGTCCTCTCCTTCTTCATGCAGGGCGGCGGCGGCGGGTTGATGGGCTCCGACAAGCCCGACGATAGAGACACCGGCAGCTATCTCATTGTGGGCGGGCTGTTCGTGCAGATTGTCTTCTTCGGCTGTTTCATCGCCACCGCGCTCTTATTCCATGTACGGATACGCCGCAACCCGACGCAGAAGGTGCTTACTACCCGGCCGCCGTTCCTGAAACATCTTGTCGCGCTGTATGCCACTAGCCTTCTTATCTTTGTTCGGTCTATCGTCCGAGTCGTTGAATTCATCCAGGGCTTTGATGGCTTCGTTATCAGCCATGAAATCTTCATATACCTCTTCGACGCGGTCCTGATGTTGGCGGTTATGGTGATCATGAATTGGGTTCACCCGAGCGAGGTCAAGATGCTTTTGATGGGGGGGAGGATGGCCAAGGGATTGAGACTGGTCGACTATTCTGCTGTCGCCTAGGCTGAGGTTGGAAGGATGGAGCCTGTTGAACAATCAATACGCTTGGTTCACGGCAGACTGGGCCGTAGGTAGACAAGACCAGAATTTGTTTAGGCAGGAACATTGTGGAATTTATATAGAGGGTTAATCGCTATAAATTGCTGTTTGCTGCAGTTTATTATTTTAGAGGCTCTTGACTCATATAGGTAATTGGACGACTCATTACGAGAAGTCTCCCGAAGACCTTCTACAAGGACTGCAACCCTATGTCACGATGCAGGGGCGCATGGTGGACCACCAGCAAAGATCCATCGTGGGGCAAAATAAACGAGATGATCATAGGAGCGAAGCCAGAAGTGGGAGAGGAAATCAAATACCTCAGTAATATACGACAAATCATTGCTCGCGACGGACGGAGTATGACCGGATTTCAACCGGAGTCTAGTTTACGGTATACCAATCCCAGCGGATTTGGCGCGGAGAGTTTCCGTGTGATGTACCTACTATATAACGACACTCGCCCCTGTCTCTAATCAAATAATCCTCGTCACACCCACTCACCCAATTATGTCGAAGAAAACAGTCCTAATCACCGGCTGCAGCACCGGCGGCCTCGGAGCCGCAATGGCAAAAGTATACCACGCCAAAGGCTTCCACGTCTTCGCCGGGCTGCGCAACAAGGCCAAAGTCGGATCGCTAGCGGAGATAGACGGCATAGAGATCGTCGAGCTCGAAGTCACCTCCGTCGAGTCCATCCGCCACTGTGCAGACCGTATCGCGAAGCAGACAGGCGGGACACTCGATATCCTCGTGAACAACGCCGGTGTCAACGCCGTCGTCCCGCTTCTAGACGTCTCCCTTGACGACGCGAAGAAGGTCTACGATGCGAATGTTTGGAGCGTTGTTGCTATGGCGCAGGCCTTTGCGCCGATGCTTATTAGGGCGAAGGGGACGATGTGTAATATTAGTTCGGTTTCTGGGGAGATGGTTTTTGCTTGGGCGGGTATGTTCTCATCACCTATCTTAGACCACGAAGCTTACTTTCCCTTCACCTAGGTGTCTACAGCAGCTCCCGCAGCGCCGGAACACGCATCTCAGAAACCCTCCGATTGGAAATGGCCCCTCTCGGCGTACGAGTCGTGACAGTGATCCTCGGCGGCGTCGAGACAAGCGGGAACAATCCAGCGAACATCCCCGACATCGAGCTGCCCCCTACATCATACTACCGGAAGATCATGTCCGTGATCGACCGCCACAAGAAGACCCAGGTACATCCGAACAAGCAGAACATCGACACTGCGGCGAAGAACGTCGTCGAGGACGTTCTCAGCGGCAACGGCATTTTCATTCGCCGCGGGCAGGCGTCGACGCTTAGTTGGTTTTGTAATACGTTTCTTCCGTATGGGATTTTTGTTGATATGATTAATAGGGATTCGGCGCTTGGGGATGTTGGGTTTTTTGATAAGGCTGTGTGATTCAAGGGCCTCTGCCGGGGGATGAGTGAGAATTCTGTGTATACTATTGCCATCCAGCATTACAGGGATAATCAACCTAAAACCAAGGAACTTCCTCGCAATTTTCAGCTAAGACAGTACCACGAGCTAGCGGTAAGCAACCCATCCTGTGGAGTGGTGAGCCACTTAGGGCAATACTCGTGTACCACTCTGTTACCGAGGCATGCGATGGATTTCGGGAATATATATATATAAGTTCGGGTATCTATAACATAACAAACATCACAAAAATAACCACCTATGCAGTCTCTATACAAGAAGCTCCCCATCTAACAATGCACATAAACAGAGTGAAAGAAAGAATCACCTCCGAACCCCCCCAACCCGACTCCTCCACCCGGCCCTCCCCATCCCCAACGTCTCAAGCGTCTCCGTCTTCCCGCCCCAAAGCCGGCCATGTTTGCCATACTTCCCGCCCTCAATCCTCTGCACAGGCGGGATCCAGAAATGCGTGACCGCCGCGCCGATGATCATGCACGCACTAAACACGATCAGCATCCAGCCGTGGCGAATCGTCTGCTCGTCGCCCGGCCCCGTGCCGAACTTGTAGTACGCGCTGAACACCTGGATTAGAATCGAGCCGAGTTTGCCCGCGCCGGCGGAGATCCCGTGGCATGTTGCCCGGTAGCGTGTTGGGAAGATTTCGGCGGGGATTATATATGTTGTTGCGTTGGGGCCTTTTTCTATTAGCATCGATGGGAGCGTAGGATGGGGGAAAGGGGAGAAGTACCAAAATTAAACAGAATCTGCCCAAGGACATAAAGCGCCACAGCAACAGGCCCCTCCTGATGGACGGTAATAAACATAGTGCCGAGGGCGATGAAATGCGCAGCGAGAGCCAAGAAGCCGTATTTCTGGAGCGAGACGCGATCGAGGCGGTGGATGAACAGCAGCAGCAAGACGCCGCCGATGAAGCTGCCCGTGTTCAGGATGATCAGACAGTGCGTTGAACTGTCCTGGAACATGGTGTAGATATCCGTTGCGCCAGTGTCATCTGTCATCCAGGGCGGCGCGGCGCCGCTGAGATTCAACGAGTCCCATGTCTTCGCGAGGAACTGCGGGCTTGAGAGGCCGATGCCGTAGAAGCCGAAATCGAGGAGGAGCCAGGAGAGCGATGTCGCTGCGAGGGTGCGCCAGTTGCCCTCTGTCCAGAAGAACTGGATGATGTCTTGCCTGGTGAGGCGCCAGTGCGAGTTCAGTGTTGCGGGTTGGAGGAAGGCTTGGGATGGGGCACGGTCGCTCGTTGAGATCTGGTCTCCGTCGAGAGAATGCATGGTCATTGAGATTGAGCCCGTTGGGAGAGCGGGCGAGGGGAGGGCGATCTCATTCCAAGGCGCGATCAGGTTGATATTATGAACATTCGTGTTCATATTCATACCGTCATCCATTTCCGAAGCAGGGCTCGGATCACTAAACAGCGTCGTCGCATCGAACTCAGCCTGCACGGGATCATCTTCGATCTCAAGGAGGAAGCGAGGAGACTCGGGGATGGCGAAGCGGAAGAGTGTCGCGATGACACCGGGGACAACGCCGATTCCCACAACCCAGCGCCACATCACGTCGACGGTGCGAGTGATATCGTCGAAGCCCTGCTTCTTGCTGATGATGACGACGATGATCGAGACGACGTTTCCGGCGATTTGACCGAGCGGCTGCATGAAGAAGACTGAGGCGATCATGCGTGCGCGATGCCGTGTTGGTGCGAATCTACAATATCAGCATCCCCTAGCCCTCCATGAGAAAAAACACAGGGATACATACTCAGATGTAATCACAGCACTCAGCGGATAATCCGCTCCAACCCCGATCCCGACGATAATCCTCCACCAGATCAACCACGCAAACACGCTCATACTCCCGTGCTCGCCGGTGGACGCCATAACCACCCCCAGCGTCGACGTAATGAGCAGCGCCAGTTCCACGCCATACATCTTCTTCCGCCCGTTCCGATCGGCCAGATATCCGAATAGAACTTGTCCGAGGAGCGTCCCGCCCAGCGTCGCGATGTTGATGCAGGTGAGTCGGAACGAGGACGTCTCGTCGCGCCAGTAGACGTAGGCGATCATGGGGAGGGCGATGTTACTAGCGAAGAGCTGGACCCAGATGAATTAGAATCGCTGAGATCTTGGAAGGAGGGTTTGAAGAAGACTGACTGTATACCCATCGAGAAAAAAGCCAACGCCGGCAACAAGCACAACGACCCATTGGAACGACTGCCTGTCAATCGTCTCGTAAATCTGTCGCGTGCGCACATGGCGGTCCTAATCCTGTTAACCATTTGCGTTCCTTTCCTTTCCAGAAATAGAAAAAGAGTAATACCTGCTCGTGCTCAAAGTCCCTCGCGCGATCAGTCTTATACAACCTCGAGCGAAACTTATCCATGCCGACTGGCAGGAATCAAAATCAAAGTGCGGGTAAAGTCAAGCACGCATCTGACGCATGCCACGGCGACGATAGTATAGTAGCCAAGCGAGCAAAGAGATCGAGAAGAGCTTGAGCTTGGAATGGATGGTTGGGACCTGGGATCTTGGAGTCTTGGAATGGGAACAGGGAACCTCAGCCGAGCAGCTAGCTGTGACCATGCTGAAGGCATCTTGCCATGCAGCCAACTGCTGATTGTCGCTTCCAGAATCCAACGACCCGAAGCGGGGCACATCAGATCAGTCAATCACTGCCATGTTATCACCCCAGTGGGCAACAGTTAGTGGGGGTAATCTCGTATTTTCCTCACCTTGAGCACTGAATAAAGCAAAGAAAGATGAAACACAGCCTCGTGCGACCCTCCAAGGCCCCTAATTGGATCTTTGCAGGAGCTGTCAAAAGCAGCTAAATTAGTGCCCGCAGGGGTGGATGTAAAAGCAATGGCCAGGAACCAATATATGACCCACGTGCATGTGTCGGGGCCTAGGAGAGGCCTGTCAGTGTATGAGCTGCTTGCTTTCTTCCTCTAGGCGTGGGTGTCTTGACTCTGACTCTTCTTCACTCTTCTTGGGCTTTGCCGCACTTTCCGAGCTCGCGTGAGATTGAGTTTTCTGTTATGAGCCTGATCTTCTGGGTGAACTTCGGTGGAAGAAGTAAACATAAATGAGGTCATTATTTTTGTCTTCGATGAGGCTATCTAGGTATACAGAAAATATGAATCAAACACGCTATAAAGCAGACCTGGTATCCCAATGCTAAGCTAACAACACAACAGAAAGAGAAATAGCCCCGTACCCCCACCCCCGCCAGTCAATCACCGATTATTCTCCGCTAAAAACTGGACAAACGCCCTTGAATCTAGAACGCACCATACATATATTAGCTAGCTGCAGCAAGCGGAGACAATCAATCTAGGAGAGCCCCTGGAGAGGAGACCGAGACTCACCTTCATCATCCAGAAACAAAATCTGAAGCGTCTTCATCTGCGCCAAATGCTCGAAATTCGGATGCAGCCCGAGGACAACGGGTCGTCCAGCCTTCTTCCCTGGTGTGACGCTATCAATGCAGCTGACTAGATAGACGAGTCGCACGAGTCAGCCTCACCCTTGCCGTAAGCAAAGAGTTGGGACGAAGAAACATACGAGGAATAGAAACATATCGCTTCCGCTCCTTCCTCTGCGAATTCGCAAAGAAAAGCATGACCAGTTTCCCACTGGCGCCGCGGAGAATGCGTAGATTCTGGCTGATACATTCTTCGCCGCGGCCTCTTGATTTGGCCTCTGCGATGCCGGCGATGAAGGTGAGTTTGGAGGCGAGGATGAGTTCTTGGAATTGGAGGCAGTCTAGGATCGATATCAGCATGGTAACACTAACCACGTAAGCACCTGCGAAGGCAAGTGAAGGTGTACAGGGGCGGGTTACCGGTCCAGTCTTCGAACGTGTATGAGATCTGTGTAGCGAAGACAGTATTCCCTGTTTGGACGGTCTGTTCGTCGAGGAATGTGATGCGGAGGGAGGGTTCGTTGGGGAGTTTTGGGTGTTCGAGGTGCGGGACTGGGAGTCTTGTTGTGTTGACTGAGCGACGTTAGCATGTATATATTAAGATAAATGAAGAGAGACAGACAGCTATGCAGAAAAGCATTCTGCTGGCCAACGCCCCCGCCGAGCTCCAGACATTTTAGAGCCCCCGTATAGTCCTTGCGGATATTGATGAATGTGTATCGGAGCTTGAAGAGGCGATTGCTTCGCACGAACGATCTGTGGGGATTAGCATTGCATTGCAGGAAGTCTCACGGAGATAACATACACAGTCACAGCTGGAGTGAGAGAGAGTCGAGCGACCTCGTCGTTGACGGAGCCTTCTCTCGGTCGGGAAGCCGGCGATCCGAAGACAGACGGCGTGAGCGAGGGCGAGAAGGGAGGTGAAGACACGAAGCTGAGAGAGCCGGACGAGCGCGTCGAAGACGAAACGGTGCTCTCGCGTCGACTCACAGGCAAAGGCCAGTCGTCTGCCTCTTGCATGGAGAGCGGATTCATGGTGGCAGGAAGATGAGATCAAAAGAGGCAGGTCAACGGGCGCGATCTGCGGATCAGCTCGACTTGATCGGCGTATAGCAATAGCAGCAGGTGAGCACTGGCAGTGAGCAGTGAGCGGGCTGGGTTCTATCAACTTCTATGTAAGGAATCTCATCGTCCCCGTCGCGCTCAGCAGGTCCGGCCATTGTCAGGGACATTGAATGGCCGAGGGGCAGCCAGGCCCAGGGATATCAAGTGAACAACGATGAGATTAAACATGAGATTCAGCCTACAGGGCGGGGGCTTTGTGGCAACGTGCCCAAATGGATGGCTCTGAGCTTATAATCCGGTGGAGTCGGTCTTGGGCCTAATGCTGACCGTGGCCTGTGCTGGGCCTGTCTGGTCCTGTCCTGTCCCAGACCCAGTCGTCGCCTCGTGGTTGTTCCTCGTGGCGATGATCCGTTCCTTCGAACTCCTTTCCTGTGGACTACTCGTATCATCTACTCACATGGAAGCTTCTGATAAATTAGTCTATGTACGCTCTATATGGACAGCCCAATCCAACAGGGTATCCCGAACCAAAAAGCAAACAACTCCGCTGATCAAGCTTCAAAAGGAACAAACGCAACAGCTTCCCACGCCTTCCATGCAGCGATCTGCGATCCGTCAGGCAGAGAGCCTGGATCCAACCACAAGTCGCCGTCGGTGCATAATGAGCAAGGAACCCGTGCCATAGGGCCCGAAGAAGAGTACGTTTCCAGAACGCCGGTAGAAGCCAAGCTATATACTGACCATTGCCAGCACGGTAGCAAGCGCTGAATATAACATTGCTATTGCGCCGGCTTCTGCGCGATGATCCGGTAACTCGTCGTGATCAATCGCATGTTGTCCATCTGCACAAAGGCCTCCCCGTCAAGACACAGCCGATTGATCAGAGTCTTGAAATGGCGGGGGAGCACGTGGGTTTTGACCAGGCCCAGGATAACCTGGCGCATAGAGCGGAAGTACAAGTCGACCTTGTCGATCAGGGGGGCCTGCAGGTCGCCCACGCTCGCGTTGTCCGAGCGCAGGACCGTAAACCCGGCGTCTGTCAGGGCCGTCTCTAGACTGGCGGGTGTGGGGGTCCCGACAGCGCCAATGAGCGGCTTGACGCGGCGCATGAGCTCGGCGTGCTCGGGATTTGAGGGGTCATAATCCGGCAGACTGACCCAGTCGAGGAGCGAGATCCTACTGCCGGGCTTGACGATGCGGTGGATCTCACGGAAGAGGGCCGTCGGGTCCTTGCACAGGCTCAGGGCCTGGATCTGGTAGAAGGCGTCGAAGCTGTTGTCGGCGAACGGCAGCGGGAGGCTGTTGAAGTCCTGCACGACGAAGGAATTCGTGGAGAACCCCAGTTGCTCGTTGAACTGCGTCGCTTGCGCGATTTGATTCGGGTCGATGTTCAGGCCTGTGACTTGAGCGCCGGAGAACTGCCTCATGTGCGCTGCCACTCGCCCCCGGCCACACCCCAGATCCAACACGCGATCCCCCTCTTTCAGTCCGATGTCGTGCGCGATCGACTCCTCGTACAGCAGCTGGTTCTCGAGAACGGTCGCCTTGGCGCTCATAAACGGCGGAATGTACATTTTCTCGACATCGCCCAGCGCGCACAGGTGGTTGAGGACGCCATAGTACGACTTGAGACAGTCTCCGACGCGCGCCTGATAATCCTGCCCCAGCGCCTCGATCATTTGCTTCTCGTCCGACCAGTCCAGATTATAAATCACGTATGACGCCATAAAGTCGTCGACCTGTTTTGGCGTCAGGTGCTGCAGGTACCGAAACGATTTCCAAAACGTCCTCCATCGCTTCGGGGAGGCCGAGTTGCGCAGGTCTGGCAGACCTCCAGGCTGAGGCTGCGACAGGCTGGCCTTCGCCTTCTCGTTTGCAACGACATCCACGGAGCTTTCGGAGCTGCGTCCGGATCGATGCGACGCCAAAACAGGCTGAGTAACCGCCATCGTGCGAAGATATGATCAGTGTGGTGTGAGGATGCAATCGCGGGGTGCGAATCGAGGAAATAACGTCAGATCAGAAAAGGATGGGGGTGTTTCTATCAGCGTCGGATATCATTTCGAGCGGAGACGGCGCGAAGCGAATTTATAAGACGGCCACAGTGAGAAAAATCTTTCGCATCGTTGGAGCTCACTCCTCACGGGCCGGCGGATTGCCAGATGACTTGCCTTGGGCAGTTAGCAGACGGTGGGTTAATAACCTGATCAGGAATAATTCAGGATGGTGCCGGATGGGGCGGATGGCGTGGGAACTGGAAAGACAGGAACCTCCGAACCAGCTTTTGATTGAATAGCGACTATCAGGATTCAGGGTCGGCTGGGGACAACAGGTATCAAGTCGGTGAGTCAGATGTCGTGATCTTCTTACGACTCCAAGTCACTTGCACATCACTCTTCACAACCTACACTCCTACAGGCTACAGCGACATGTATACAGCCAGCCTGCAAACATGCAACTTTTCAAGCCTTCAGTTATGTCATTGAGTGGACCCATCAATCCAGACCCATCACGATTCAGGGCACTGGTTGGCGATCCAGACTTGGAGCTTGTCTGCCCTATAGGGATCTCCCGGCTCACCTCACGCCAGAAAAGGCGCTTCTCTCCGATTTCTAAGCCGTACTCCGTATATCCGGTCTTTCCGCCCCCCGAGTTGGACTGAAGACTGGGTTGGACGTGAAATATGCCGTATATCAAAAGTTGAGAAAGTTCAGTGTTGATTTGGACCCTGGTCGGCCGTTTCGTACACGTCATCAACGTCATGATCAGACCCTGAGTCTGACACCCTGTGCCGTTCCACCTGACGATCGTAACCTGCCAGACTTGGATTCCTTGCACTTTCCCGTGGGGATCTGCATCTGGATGTTTTTCCGTCTTACTGCCGTCTCTATATTATTTTGTAGTATGCCCCCCAATTAATCCTGCTTGGCAACTCATCAGGCATGGTGTGAAATATATATACGCCACTACCACGATACCAGTGAACCACGAACTCAATTAAACTTTACATGACAGTATTCCAACGGCACTGCACTTGTATACGATACGCCTAAGGTATAAATGCCTTATGGGTTGAAGCACGACGTCCGAATAAGCTTAATATTAACAGTATCTACCACCCGGCACTTGCACAACGCCCTCCTCCATAGAGAAGCAAGGATCAAGATGTGCGAGGTCCAGTGGTCCACTGCACTTATCACTAGGCAGCGAGGTTCTTGCTCTCCAGCGGAGGGTGGCGATGTGGCTGTTTCCGAGTTCAATTACCCAATGACACAACGTCTGGTTCTCATGCTGCTGATTGAGAATTATTTAGATCATGTCGTCTCCCTTTACTGCTATACTTGTGCTATGTACCTGCATCACCATCTGATCATCATTGACGGTTGACTCGTGAGCCTCGCTCATGGTTTATACTAACGGCTGTGTTCTGTCTAGAAGGTGTTTTCGTCAATAACTCTAGACCCCAGCTGGACATCGCATCTTTGTCAGTTCTCTATGACTGACAGTGACTTCAGCAAAGAGCATTCGCGTCTGATATGTAAGACCCTGCTACTAGGCCTCTGCTATCTGCAGTATACTCCGGAGTATACACCCAATGGTTAGTATTAGCGATTAGTTCGATTAGTTCGATCTAGTACGCTTTAGCAAAGTCCGAGACTAGCTTCTGGCACAAGCCCCCGTAAGCCGTACTCCGTATATCCGCTCATGTCTTATAACTATTGCTCATAGCGTCGGACCTTCGGAGACATCGGAACGGAGGCTCGGCGCCCCTCCTCGTCTGACAGATTACCAACCATCGTATGACCATCTGACCTACATATCTCCCTCGTTGACCAATGCATATCTATACTTCCTGGGGCAATGGTAAGTCAGAATGATGTGCCGAGCCAGACACTCTACGCCTCAGGTGGGAAGGGTTTGATGCGGTATTTCTTCCTTTATGGCAACCACAACAGCAGCCCGTGTGCCGAGTCCGTAACGGTTTATGGGCGTGTAATCGTTTATTCCCCACTTGGCGATGTGTAAGTCTTAACGTGTCCGTTGCTTGCACGGTAGGTCTGGAAGCGCTCTAATGGCGAGGTAGTGTCTACGCGAAGGACCAGAACACTACGTCACAGTACGACTTTCTGAATGGCAGATGCACCCTCGTCGACGGCAAGCCTGCGACCTTTTTACCGGCACGGGCTCTCACTGAGAAACTCATGCTGAGCGTTTCCATCCCCGCGGTGGTTGTCGCGGAAGTTCCAGCGTGAGTCTCGTATTCCTGGTAAGTAACCTGGTCGCTAATAAACAGCTCGCAAAGCAATCTCCAGATTCCCCAGGATGATGGCAACTATGTCTGCGTGTATGTCTCTCCTCTCCAGCTTGATTTTGCCCTCCGGGACTCACTCACCATGTCACCAGAGTAATATCGGTCCTAGGCCGGGATGACCACAGCCCGATCACATCGGACAATGAAACATATATAAGCCAAATGTTGCACGCCTTCGTCCCCGGATTCATCCAAGCCATGTCGTCGAAAAGTCAGGACTATTTGCCCGGTGATGTGCAGAGCCTGTGTCGGGATATTGCGGCAAAGATGATGAGCTGGATGGACAGGGAAGGGGATGAAGATAATCTGAATGAGTTTCTTGCCTTGTACCGTCGCCGGTATTTCTACGGTGGAATAGTGATAGTGCAAAAGAAGGCGGTTCTGGAGTCTTGTTTGAGACATATCCTCAAGATGCCGTTTGAGCTGAATGCTTCGATTATGCAAGGCCTGATTCGGTAGTACCGGAGCTGGCTCTTGTTATTCCTTTCCAACCCTACTTTGACTTGGATTGGTCTGTAGGGACCGTTTGTCGCTATGTCTTAAGAAATCGTCAGCACCCAATATAGTATCACCTTTAAACTGCCTAATGCGACGATAAGCATAAACAAGCTATTCCCTTCCTGTCCTAGTGTTCCAAAGATGCCGCCACCAGCTGTTGAACGACCGAATTCAGACTCAACCCCCATCCTGGACATGGCAACTCCAAACTCCAAGAAACATAAGTCGTCAGAGACAAATGCTGACGGGGATCCGCAGCATGCACAAATCCCCAAACCCCAACATGGAATATCTTGTACGTCCTGTCGACAGCGGAAGATCAAATGCAATAGAGAAGCCCCGTGCAATCAGTGCATATCCTCTTTTAATGGTAGGACGAAACACAATTGACCATCCGCACCTCAGCCGCTGACCTGCTTCGAGATTGCATCTACCCCGAATCATCGCGGAAGCGAAAGCGTAAGGTACCGCCAGCCACAGGACGGACTGGGTCTGGGTCTCGGTCCCTAGAATCGACAGTTGAAACATTGGAATGGTCTGTTCCAGGTGCTTCGAACCCTGCACCTCCGGAGCCCGCACCGGAAGCATCTGCAGAGACCGGAAACCAGAATCGCGAGAACGTCTACCACATTGCCGATAACGGCGAAGTCGAATTCCAAGGACACACTGCCGATCGCTCTTTCATCAAAGGCATCCAGTCTAAACTGGGCAGCGGACCTACAGATATGACGCACCAATTCCCAACGCGTACATCAGGTCCGGCATTATTTGAACCAGCGCGTGTCCTCCCTGACGAAGTCCCTCTACCGCCGAAAGCCTTAGCGGCTAGGCTTATAGATGCTGCCGTGGATGCGCACATCCTATTCTACATCGTGCACCGTCCAAGCTTGGATGTATCCTTCAATTTGGTCTATTCGCTCAACGAGGCCGATTACAGCGCCCGGGAAAGGACGTTTCTCCCACTGCTATACGCCATGTTCGCGTATGGGTCTTTGTTCATCGATCCCACGCCTGAGGGAAGAGAGAGAGAGGAATTTGTATCCCAAGGGTAATTGAGCTCCTACCCCGTCGCGTCTTCATGTACTTGATTTTGATTTTCGGGTTCGACAGGTCAAATTTCTACGCAAAGGCTCGACAACTGCAAGATATCGCCGAATGCAGAGACATAACCTCCTTGCAGGCCATCTTATTTATGAACCTGTATCTCTTCTCCTTCAACAGGAAGTCAACCTGCTACACATATCTAACCGCCTCGCTATCCATCGCGCTACGAATGGGCCTCCATCGCTCTCTCAAAATGGACCACAACAACTTGATATCCCAAGAATTAAGCAAACGCATCTTTTGGACGATCCGCCTGCTTACCAACGACGTGGCTACCTTCTGCGGCCTGCCAAGGCTTCTAGCCGACGAGGAGATTGACCAGGAACTTCCAGTCGAAGTCAATGATATCTACGTTGAGAAAAACAAGATCCTCCTACAGCCGGAGGATGAGATTTGCTATATTGCTGGATCGAATGCATACAAGCGCCTGCTTATGATTCGGGATGGAGTGACTAAGGATGTCTATCCCGTTAGATCAGGTCCCAATGGGTCAAGCCATACTGTCAGCATGGGAACGATCCGCGGAATACAAGATGACCTCGACAACTGGGTTCGTAACATCCCGATGGGGTATACACTCGGGATGTATGACATAGAAGAAGTAGAAGCTAGGCTCATGAGGTGAGCGAGGCATAACCTTCCCTTCTAAGGCCATGAAAACAGCTGATAGGTAATGATCCAAAGGGCCCAGTATATACTAGCCACCTCATACGCCCACGTCCAGGTATACCTCTACCGACCCTTTCTCCACTACGCAGTCGAGAACCCCCTCAACCAAGACGTCAACATCGGTATCGCCCCCTATACGACCGCATCCGTGCAAGCCAGCGAAAACGTTATAGCCCTGTGCGACGAAATGTACAAAAGAGGGCTCCTGAACGGCGACTTCTGTCCCGTTGCACGCATGCTGGTTACCGCTAGCTCGACCATTCTGCACTTCATTCTCGCTTCGAGGTCTTTTCAGACCGAACGTCAAATGGATTCGCTTGTCGATAGCTTTAAGGCGGGTCGGAATGTCTTGAATCATGTTGCGCAGTATAGTTATCCGGTTCATCGGGCTACAGTCTTCTTTACGGTGAGTTTTTTGGGCAAGCGCAAAAAAAAAGATGGATGTGTTTGGGCTGACTGTTTTTCTTGATTAAGGTCATGATCTCGACGCTCCCAACTGACCTTCAATATGTCCGCGATCGGCTCCTTGACGTAGACAACGGGAATAACAACAGTCCTCGACATCCTCTCGACAACGAACAAACCGCCTGGCTCGCGTCAAAAACATTTTCATATTCACCTAAGCCGAGCTCCGAAAAGGAACCAAGCTCCACCGGCCTGACCGCATCAAATATAATCAGCGAAGGCCGGATAAAGCCTAGAACACAACCCTCATCGTCATATCCACACCCCCAGACGTCTTCAGTGCCTCCTCCGAGCCCAACTCATCTAGAAAATATCTCTAGTCCATCCGGGGGTGCAAATGGAGTCCTTGAAGCCCAGCCGTTGATGTTCAGGCAAGGGAGAATGGGCGAGACCTGGGCTAATGCGTTCCAAATGGACACGGTCAACCGGGCTGCTGATTTCCAGCCTTGTGCTGTAGATATGGAAGATATGGAGCAGTTTTTCGATTTTGGGAGTTGGTTATGAACAATATAATGGCAGCCAAATGGCACTCGATCATCTCGATGACCCGTCCGTCACCCGTGGGGGTGGAAGAAGAGTGTTCACTGTTCATAAGGGCAATGGACAGTTCCACCAACAAAGCACGCTAAATCATCGTAAATCCACATCGATAGCCTATGGGAAATGGAAAATGGTTAGCCGCAGAGCTTAAGGCCCCGTCCGATCCGATGCCCCGCTGCCCGTTGGGGGCCAACTCAGGCTCAGCGCGCAACTATGACGCGCGCACAAAATGCTGGATAGCATCAGAAGGCTACGTAACATGATAGTGCTCTGGTAACCGGCGGCCTCATCCCTCTCCCCGGGCCCGGCAGGTTATCCGCGAACAGGAACGAGGTACTAGGGATTAATCGTCTTCTTGGTCGACACGCAGACTCAAACCACGGTCGGCTCATCGCTAGCACCGGGAAGCGGTTCGTCAAGAGGGCTTTGCTGAAGGATGTGCTGTGTCTTACGATTGTTAACCTGCCGACTGAGGAGGAGGTTGCGGCGTCGAGGGCGAGGCTTGGGGATATGATGGTGATGGAGGATAGTAAGGGTGTTGATCTTGGTGAACAGGTTAGTGGTTCTGTTGGCAAAGGTATACAGCACTTTTTAATTTGGCTGCTCTAGAATTAAAAATTAAGTCTTCTAGGATTCAAGCTCAGGACTTCTTGAATTTAAAATCAGGACTTTTTCAAGAGTTCTAGAATTAAAAATCAAGACTTTTTAAATTTATAATTAAGACTTTCTAAATTTAAAATCAAGTCTTCTAGAATTTAAAAAGCAAGACTTCTAGGAGGCGAAGGGACTTTTTTAACTGGGTGGATGTTTATAGCCATTTTCGCAACTGTACATCGACCTTGTATGTCGTCAAAATGAGGGTAGCTATGCAGAGATGCCCTATACTTAGGATGCGAGATAGAAAGGAACAATAGCTAGCCCGTTATATCTGTCCCAAGGGAGAATTGACCTTCTACTATAAGAGAAGTATCGGTTTTCTAGCTAGTGGAAGAATTGACCCTAGAACAGAGACATATCAACATGAAGCAAACCGAACAAATTGGAGAAACATTAGACAAGGAGACCAGGTATTCTGCGGCAACTAACTAGGATACAAAAAAGGGATATAAATGATATGATATAGCGAATGTATATCCAAAGCCAAAGACAGAGACATTGAAAGAACAATAAATCTCTCAATCATTCTCCACTCAATTCCGTGCAGTCATATTAGGATGAGATGGTGGGGACATATCGTATGCTTGAGCAACCTGGGTCTGTTGGGAAAGAACGGTATCCGGCTGTGGATGTGGATGTGGACGTGGAGCGGATTTAGCAGGGACTTTCTTGGATCCTTTCGTCCCCAAAAAAAGCAGAGCAAGACACATATTTATCTCTCAAGGGTGTGAATGGTTGATTTCGGATAGGTTATAGGGTGGCACGAGGCAGGGTAAACAGATACTCGGTCTGACTGTGATCAGAGTATATACAGTTAGCGTTATTGTTCCAAATATCCTGTACATATCAAGATCTGGTGTCTACCTGGGGTAGTATAAACCCGAGTCCTCATGAGAATGAGATATAAGTGCTATACGACAAAGGCAGCACCTGGACCGAGCTTTAAATGGATGTTCCGTACAAGCTTTATCTTGGATAGCGTCAATTGATTTACCCACGCTGGATACATTGTAGATACAATATGTGTAATAAAGAGTAACCCTTTCAATATTCTTCAAGCCTACAACCGGTTGTTGAAGAAAGACGATATTTGCTTGTACCTGGTCAAATTTAGTTCCCAGGACATGCGGCGCAGGGGATCAAAAGGAACAGACATACCCTCGCTGAAACTCCTTTGCGTTATGATCATCCTCTAGATTTGCTCGAGCTCCCATCCATCCGTGGAACATGGTGTCATACAGCTCAAACTCGGACTCAGTCCGAATCTCTTTCTTGTACTCTGCCAGTACATCTGCAGGCTCGTTCGGTGACGACAAGCACATATGAGGGATGGTGATGGCTTTGGCGTCTGCCAAGTCAAGAAGGCTAGAAAAAGAGAGAGTATCAGCAACATATGCCCTTAAATAGAGATGGGAGCGAATGAAAACCTACGACGGATGAGCCTGGGCCGAGACCGCGAAGCAGCTATCTGATCCTGAAGCCAACGCGGCGAGCTGCAGGGTCCCAATTAGTGCATGTACCATTATCGTATGAAAAAGTAGTCCTACCTTAGCCCCCCAACACAGCCCCAGAATACCCCAGCTTTCGACCTGGGGATAGAGACTCTTAGTGTGCTCCATGACATCCGAGAGTACGGCCAGGTTCTTGACTGGGTTCGCTTTGGCGTGGAAAAAGGCCATCATGCTTGATCGTTTCTCATCGGTGTCCATGCCAACCCAATCTATCTTTGCTGCGTCGCCGTGGAAAAAATCTGGGATGATGACTAGACAGTCTAGTTCTCGCGAGATAAGCGCCGCTCCTTCTTTGGTCTGTGGGTATAATCCGAAGATATCGTAAATGAGCACCACTCCGCGCTTGGATGAGCGGTTTCCCATTACACCTATTGAGACTCTCATCAATTTCCTGTAATGAGCTTGGATGGGTTATAATCCTCACATAGAGATGTCTCCCCCGCAGTATCTATCTCCTCTGGGGTAGATGCAGCTGGGTTGCCAACCGCTGGTGTGGAGCAGCATGCTTTCAGAGACATTATGGATAGATCAGAGTCAATCAACTTAGTTGATATTCTGGTTTGCATGATGAAACCTGCAGGTCCTTATAGACCGATGGCAATTGGCGCTAACCTAAAACACGGACATTGGCATTAGACCGATTGGTTGACGGTGATTAAAACTGGGGATATTGACATGCGCTAACCCAAATCTCGGCTTTCGTGATATCTCCTAAAGTCCGATGTAGACCCTGCTGCGGTATATATCTGCTGTTATCCTGAGTGGAAAGACTCTGGATGCATTGTCAACCTCTCCTATAATCCGTATCGAGACTTCACAATGACCGAGAAGCAGGAAACCCCGGTCATGAAAAGAGAAGTTTATCCAGTGACAGATTTCGAACAAGGCATTGTAGGATGGGATAGCCAGGACGATCCATTGAACCCAAGGTACGTTCACACTTGCCGGTCCCCTGCATATGTACATGATCTCACTCAGTTCAGAAGGTATGCCCCTGCGCGAAAATGGTTTCTCTTGTCGCTTGTTAGCATCATCACGTTTATAAGGTAAGTTTCCCACATAACATAGACATCAGAATCAGGCCACTAACTATGCTTCAAGCCCCTACGCGTCGTCTGTCTTTGCACCAGGAGCGGCAGATGCAGACCGCGAATTCGGCAACACATCATCCATCCTGACTACCCTCGAAGTGACAGCCTACCTATTCGGTTACGGTGTAAGTCTAGCTTTCCATTATAAATAGGACACATCTAACACGTGCAGTGCGGCCCATTATTCCTTTCGCCTTTAAGTGAAGCACACGGACGGAGAATCATCCTCAACATCTCCACCACGTTCTTCGTGCTTTTCCAGATCGGATGTGCTCTCGCGCCGAACCTGGATTCCGTGATTGTCTTCCGACTATTGACAGGAATTGGCGGCTCCGCGTGCTTGACCATCGGGGGTGGAGTTGTTGCGGACCTGTTCGAGCCTGAGGAACGGGGTCTGGCTATGTCGATTTTTGCTGGGGGGCCTGTGCTTGCGCCTATACTTGGCCCTGTCTGTGGTGGTTTTATTACTCAAGGTTTGGGCTGGAGATGGGTTAGTTAAACTTGTATTTGAGCCATGATCCTTTATGTGCTAACGGGATATGTTCCAGATCTTCTGGATTCTCGCCATCGTTGGGGGTACATTCACAACCTTCGTTGCAATCTTCAACCGCGAGACGAACCCAACAGTCATCCTACGACGCAAGACAGTCAAACTACGAAAAGAACTCAACCGCCCCGAACTGCGCAGCTGTTACGAGAAGGAGACATCGTCCGAAAACAAGGGAGCCATCCACCTCGTACTCAACCTCGTAACCCCAATCCGCCTCCTAGTCCGCTCCCCCATCGTGTTAATCGTCGCCGTGTACATCGCAACTGTCTATGGCTGCCTCTACCTCCTCTTCACAACAATCACAACAGTGTTTCAAGACATCTACGGCTGGAGCGTCGCAATAAGCGGCCTCGCCTACCTCGGCCTCGGCTTCGGCGCCTTCTCCAGCCAAGTCCTGTTCGCAATAGCCAGTGATAGGATCATCCACCGACAGAAAGCACGCAACAACGGCGTCTTTAAGCCAGAAATGCGCCTACCTATCTCCATTTTCTTCGCCCCCTTCGTCCCCATTTCATTCTTCTGGTATGGATGGTCCGTGCAAGCGCGTACACACTGGATCGTCCCCATAATCGGCCTCTTCCCGTTTTCGTTCGGCATGATGGGTATATTAGCGACGTTGCAAACATACGCCGTTGACTGTTATCCGCGTTACGCCGCGTCCGCGGTTGGGGCGATCACTGTTACAAGGTCATTGTTTGGCGCGTTGTTGCCGCTTGCTGGACCGTATATGTACCGCTCTCTTGGGTATGCCTGGGGAAACTCGTTGCTGGGGTTTGTAACGCTGGGTATGATACCGATTCCGCTGTTGCTCACTTGGTTTGGGGCGTCGTTGAGGGGGAGGGGGACCTTTGTGTGAATTAGTTGTCTGTCCTGTCATGCTGGGGGTATCACTACGGAAGGAGCGATAGACCAGCCATGGGTTACAAGGGTTACATGGGTTACCTAGTTTGTGAAATGGGTTTTATGTAAGCTCATGAATTGGACCTAGCTTGATGCACGAACACGGGGCAACTGTCGACCCCCGCAGCTTCCCAAGAATCCCAACCGTCGTTGCCCCTCCCTCTCTCCATCGTGATGGACCCTTTCAATAAACTACCGGCCGAGCTCATAGTGCAGATCCTAATCAGTAGTGCTGATTTCGTTGGTACCGAGAGCCTGATCTCCGTCTCGCCCCGAGCGAATGCTGTTTTCCACGCCCAGCCTCGCTATATTGTACTTAACTTGCTGGCGTCTAACTCCATCACCTCGCAACTGAGGATCCGTGAGGTGTGCTGGAACATTGACTGGATATATAACGATTCATTCTGTGAATGTTTCGGTGACTATAGACGCATATGTCACCTTTCGTTTACCTCGCACGAATTATGCAAGATCCTGCACATCGCCGCGAACGTTCAACGATTGACGTGTATCTGCCTCTCTACGATGCATACAAACTTCGTCTCCGCCCTTCCACCATCAGACGCACTGCGAGCTAAAATCCCATTTTCCTGGGTCGAGACTTACCGCGTATCCTGGGCCCTCTGGCATCTCCAGCACCATTCCGATCTACACAATATCCACGACGGGACCTGGTTCGACGCTTCATTGCCCGATGTGGACTCGAATCTCTACCGGGACAGTAAATTCGCGTCTCTCGCCGAGCAAATCTGGACTGTTGCCGCCGTCCTTGCCAACATCGGCCTAAACCCTGTATACCGAACTCCGAATCGGCGCTCAATAGATGCTTATTCTCATCCCAACCGCACACTGGCTGCACTCCCCGACTATTTCGACGGCAACCCCGAAAGCGAGCCCGTCCTTCCTATCTGGCACTACGCCACCACAACGCTGCCCCCATACTTCGTCTCCCTGCAAACACCCCCGCAGGGTCGGACTTCCTCAGCCGGTACCTTTTTTCCCTCGCCACCCATACCCAACCGGGCAAACTGCCCGAATCACTCGTCCTGGGGCCGCTCACTGGCCTACGGGACCAAGGGCTCACCACAACTCGGGCTGCTGGATAGCCTCGGGTTGAAAATGAGGCGGCACAATCCGCCAAACTACGGGCTGTATGATATGCGTCCCTTACGGCAGCTAGGCGCGATTATATGGGATCAATGGCGGTTGTACCAGGCTGGGCTTATGAATTACAGGCGCCGCAAGTTTATACGTACGCCTGATGGCGTTGTGCTTGGGAGCTTGAGTGATGGGGATTCCCCGCCCCGGGTTGGGGTTAAGGAGCTGCAGAGGAGGTGGTTGGCTTTGGCTGGAAAGGAGACGAGTCCTCCGTCTTAATTGGGATTGGGCGGGGTGTTGCGTGCCAGGTGATTAATTATACGTAGCAACTATGTCGAATCTAACTAAGCCTTCAGTTACACACAGTGGATATCCAAGTGGAAGACGGATACACGGAAACAACAAGTCCGGCGCAATTTTAAAGAGACCTATTTTTAGCCCCCAGAGAACTAACTGGCCGGCCCCATACTGTATTCGAGCGATATATCTTAGATTCAACCCCCTTTCTTTCCACACCGAAAGATCAACCTCAACCTGGACGTTCCTTTCCTCATGAATATTCATATTCAATAATCTCCACAATGGCCTGCACAAGTGACAATCCCGACGACAGCGCCTGCGAGAAGCCGACGAGCGACGCCGTCCTCTACGGTGTCCCCTCTGTTATAGGCGCAGCGTAAGCAACCTTTATTTCTTCTCTACTTTGATAATATGACGCTCTGGTTGTGGTTGGTGGCTGACTGTAAGCGATCAGACTTCTCATTATAGCCGCAGTCGCATGCTACATATTCGTTAGGCGGTATCAGGCCAGGGAACGAGCTGAGGACGAGAGATTGGAGAGATTGATGGAGTTTCGGAAGTTGGGATCGAATGTGCCTTTGGGGGAATTGCGTGGGGATAGGGGCCGGTACGCGCGAGAGGGAGGGGGAGAAAGTGAAGGAGATGGGGAGTGGAAAAGGGGGAGAAGAGAGGATAGGATGGTCTAATCTATGGGTCATTGTTTACTGAGCTTTGCTAATGGGGTTTGTTGGTTGGCGATGGTATTACCTGCTTGCGCTGCGTTCTGGTCTGGTCTATATTATCGGATTATCTTGATTATGGGTATCGTTTCTTCGTATAGCTTCACCGAGCTGGTCTGCATCGATACTCCCTTCCAGCTACTTACAAGGGGATTTGAACGGATCCGGAACATGGATAGGATGGATTTTTTGACTCAACCCCGGCTCAATGGGGCTAGGGTAGTAAGGCAGAATCAGCCTGGTCTACGTGGCGTTACCCCTGGCAGAGAGTGTATCGCTCCAGTCCTTCAGCTCAACACGACCAGGATCCATCATGTTTTTGTCGAGAACCGTGGGTAGCTGGGAGGGATCTATTCGGACCAGGCCAGTCTACTGTGTTCCCGTACTCTCCAGAAGGTTTCAGACCTACGTACTACATAGTCACATGTTGTTACAAGCGAGGGCTTGAAGATGCTGCAATGGATCTATGTCGCGTGTGGTACAGTGATCCCCCTTTATCATCCTTTCTCTTCCGTGTATGTATAGCTCTATCATCCAGGTAAGTCAATCATCATACCTTCCATCTTTCTTCTCTCCGGTACAGGCTCAGTATCCGAATCCATCATCTTCTACGATAGATCCCGAGGTATGGGCTGTACTCAAGGTCTCTGTTCCGTGTAACTCTGGATGGAGGACGATGGGAGGAAAGGGAGGGAAGGGTACAATGCTTGCTTACGGCGGTTCGATCAAGATTAAAGCCTTTCAGTTAAATTGTAAATTGATGCGCGAGAATGGCCAAGCCGTCTATAAAACCCAAAGTAACAGAACCAGTGCCAAACGCCTGTAAACCGAATCCTGTCCCTCCAACAATGCCGTAAAAGTCTAGCATGCTATGCTCGGGTATGGTCTTCCAGTAGGTAAAGTGACAAGAGAACAAAAACGATTATTTAGAGGGTAGTTTTCTGAAAGAAAGTAGAGTGACTGGCAGACTTATGCGCTCGGCTTGCCGCCACGACCACGTGGGCGACCACCTCCCCTCCGTCCACCACCACCACCACCACCACCACCACCGCGACGTCCTCCATGGCTTTTCTGGACACCGTCTCGGCGGTCACGACCACCGGGGCTAAGCACATCGCGCTGTCTATGCCCTCCTGGACCGCGGGGTCTACCATGGCCGTCACCACTAGGATCATAGCTGTTTCCAGTGCCGAAATTGAACCCGGGGATACCCTTCAGGCCCATCTTTCCAACGACCTTCTTGTCCATGAGAGGGGGTTCCGGGCAGCCCATGGCGTTGGTAGCAAAGTCATTCGCGAGCTCAACGAGGCCGGGCTTATCGAGACGAAGGGGCTTCAGGAGACCTGATCCAGCGAGGAAACCGATGTATGAGGAGTAGGCACGCTGCTTTGTGGACTCGTCGATGCCGACGACAGCCATTAAGACGGCGTCGCTACATAGCGCAGCGCCTGCGTTGATTGCCTCGGTTTGGGGGTGCGGTTTGATAGGGAGGTGCCGGTTTGCTTTCATGAAGTAGGACTCGGCTTCTGTGAGGAGGATGATTGCGCGGCCGTCGTTGCCGGCACGGGCGGTACGGCCGACGCGGTGGACGTATTGTTCGCCGTTGGAAGGGAGACCAACTTGGATGACCAGGTCCACGTTGGGGAAGTCCATGCCGCGGCCGATGACGTCCGAGGCGAAAAGGATACCAGACTCGGCTGTCTTGAAGCGTTCGGTCGTCTTCGTGCGAGCCCCTTGGTTGAGTCGCGAGTGGATTTCGAAGACATTAAGTGGTGTCAGACCCTCGGAGAAAGCGCGGGCCATGAAAGCGACCATGTTGGCGGTGACGCCGAACACGATAATCTTGGAACAGGTCTTCGTTTCGTGCTTGAGGAGCGCGGTCAGAGTTGTGAATGTTTCCGTGACTGAAGGCATGAGCACATGGTACTGCGGGACTCTTTCATGCGTCGGAGCTTCATTCTTCTCAATGGTCGAAATACTACTGTACCCCGGCTTCAGCACAACATTGACAACATCCTTGACCTTGGGCGGGAGAGTGGCAGAGAAACACATTCCCTGCCAGCCCGCGCTCTTCGGCGGGATGCGGCGCAGGATCTCCTTGACGTCGGCGATAAATCCGCTCTCAAGCATAGTATCAGCCTCATCCAGAACAAGAGTCTTGATATCCGCCAACTTCTGCGCCGTCGCGGGATCAGTAAGATAGTCCTTCAGTCGGCCAGGGGTAGCAACAAGCACAGACGGGGAGCCTTTCATGAAGCGCGAATGAGCCGTAGCACGCGCTGTTCCACCGACGGCGACATGGCACTCAATCCGCATCCCGGCCTGGGAGGTGAGCTGGTCACAGGACTTTGCGATTTGCTGGGCGAGTTCTCGCGTCGGCGTCACGATCAAGATGGCAACCTGGCCTCTTGGTGGCGCGAGATGGCCTTGCAGTAGACAGTGCAGGGCTGGAAGCAAGAACGCAACGGTCTTTCCTGTTCCGGTTTTGGCCTGCACGAGGCAGTCGCTGCGCCAGTCGGGCAGCTCAGTGAGAACGCGCTGTTGGACAGCAGTCATGGTTTGAAAGTCCATGGCGCTCAGGGCTTTGAGGAGTTTGGAGTCCAACTTCCCGGCCATGGATGCGTATGGCAGAGCGCCATCGCTGGTTGGTGGGGTTTGCATAGGAGGTGTTGTGTTGATTGACGAATTCAAACGTAGTTGAGAGATTGCAGGTAGACAATATGGACGAGGGGAGGAATTTCTCAGAAGCAAGTGAGCACCTTTTAATACTCTCATGGGGAAGTGGTTGAAAGAGATGAAACTGTTTCCTTTTTTGACTATTTTTGATTTCGATAAAGAAAATTGAGAAATGCCAAGCATTCCACTAGCTGACTCATCACCTTCTGATTGGCTGAACCGGGCCCTGTCCCCTCCTCATCGCTGCTATAAGAGAGAGGAGTTCTATAAGCATTTTCATCACGATAGGGAAAACGAGGTAATGCGCGGCCAAAATGTGACTCTTCTGCGGGCCTCCAAGCTCTTTCAGGTCATCGTAAAAGGCTTGGAGGTCTGTAGACTCAGTATTGACCAAATACTCCAGTTGTTTGTTCAGGAGTTGAAGCATCTGCTCAGGCTTCGCAAGAATAAGATTAATCGTGCTATCAAGTTCATCGCAAGCCTGTTTAAGAAAATCCCTGTTATTTATTAGCAGACTATTGATAGTCGTAAGACATACTACATACTAAATATGTGGATCAAAAAAATTCCAAGGCCGAGGCGCTTAGCAAGTCTACTACGCAGCTCCCTTACCCTGCGAAGTTGTAGCTATATACGCCGCCGCTAAGCTTTTTGTATCTTGCTTGAGACATCATTCAAACGGGGGTTGAATCTTTCCCAGATAATATCCAGGACCTTGCCAACTGCAGTACTACTTTTGATCAGTTAATGTTTTTTTGTAAGGAAGGAGTCTTGGGCGACTGATACCTGCTTATCAAACCATCCTAAAGCCCCAATGTACCCAAGAAGGTTGAACGGAGTATCCTAATGCGGCTGTTGCTCACTCTGCAGAGGTAACCTGCCTTCTAAAGGTCCTTGCTATAGTTTGTGATATTATGAACTTACTAGTTCTGGCCAGACCAATTGGCCAAACGTAGCTCAGCTTGGCTTAGGATAAACACTGGACCCACAGTTCGCTAAAAACCCTTTGTCTAAGCTGAGAAGAGCTTTGCTTCCAGAAAAAATAATGCTATGGCGCGGTCTAAGTTTACATGACGGAATATCCCACGGTTCATTGGCAAGCCCATGCACACCCAAATATTGCTCAACGACCACATAGTTAGCCACTGTTACCCCATATAGAAGCGCCAACGATACGCGCTAAGACTGGAGGGCTGGCTGACAGAAACCCGCCAGAACTCAATGGAATTCACTGCCAGTTCATGCTTTCATCTATATTGTGGCGTCCTGAACTTTCGTCTGTGGCTGCTGATTTCCTGCAAACTAAGCTCCATTCTCACCCGCCATGCCATGCTCCTGACCATAGGGATGCCTGACTTGGCGCCACACCGAGTGGTGCCCTGCGCCTTGACAATCCAACTGGACAGTACTGAAGCAGGAGCGCTGCTGGACGCCTGGAAAATAGCAATACTAAGGAGTGCACAGACACCTCAGCTACCCCACGACTTGTGTAGGCTAGGCGTGCTTTGCTGCTACTATAAATCTGTGCCTACCTACTGCTCCAAGGTCTTCTTTCTTTCAAACTTCCAAACTCAACCTGACCTCATCCTCTATCACCTCCATCAAAATAATGGCCGACGCGAGTATCGACCCACATTCCTTCGTCAAGGCGATGGCCTTTACGAAAAAAGCCCATCGCGACGTTTATCCCGCCATAGACCCCAAGCAGCCTAAACTCTCTCAGGCGGGGAAGGTTATTGTCATCACCGGAGCGACTCGAGGTTTAGGAAGGGTAAGTAAAAGTCCTAATGTAACTAAGATGGACCGTGTCCTAAAGAGAACGACAGGGATTCGCAGTCGCATTCGCCCAGGCCAAGCCGGCGGCTATTGCTCTTCTCGGACGCTCCCCCGAAGCGCTGACCGAGACTGAGAAGCAAGTCAAGGAGATTAGCCCTGAGACGATAGTCCTTTCGCTTGTCGCTGACGTGAGAGACGAGGCGGGGATAAATACTGCATTCGAGACAATTGTGGCGACGTGCGGCGTCCCGCACGTCCTTATCAATAACGCTGGGTACCTGGTTAATGAGACGATCGGGGAGGGCACTATTGATTCGTTCTGGACGGTCCAGGTTAGTTCCATGTTCTATTCTTCTATTCTTCTCCGGCTGCTAACACTCAAACATAGGAAATCAACGTCAAGGGTGTCCTGATCGTCTCCAAGGCCTTTCTAAAGGCCATCGAATCCTCCTCCCCGGAGAAAGAACGAACACTTATCAACCTAACCTCCACCTCAACCCAAGTCACCGCCGTCACACTCGACGCATATACTATTAGCAAAGTCGCCGTTACTAAACTCACCGAGTTCCTCGGCGCCGAGTACCCCTCGATCACATCCGTCAACCTCGACCCCGGCATGGTTGCCACAGACATGGGCGTCAATGTTCCCATGATCGCGCCCTTCCTGCATGACACCCCGGAGCTTGCGAGTCGGACGGCCGTGTGGTTGTGTAGTGGGGACAGGAAGTTCCTGTCTGGCAGGTACGTCTTAGTCAACTGGGATGTAGACGAGCTAGAGGCGAGGAGGGACGAGATTGTAGAGAAGAATTTACTTTCTTCCGCGGGGGTAAGGAGGGGAGATAGCGTTCCAGCGGAGGAGGAGTTGGTTATTTATGAGAAGACTGCAACTGTTGTTGAGACGGTTTATCATTAGGTTGTTTGTGTGTTGCGCAGTTATGATTACATGAGGTTTTTGACCTGGATGTTGCACCAGCCATGAGCGTGTATTGCTTCATAGACATCACAATGAAAGCACATCAATTAGCGGTGGTCCAAGCCAGTCAAGTCTGCAGCGCAGATGCCAAACTTTGTCAGCACCAAGTTCTTCGCCTAAAAGTTGGGACGCCTACAGTTGGACTGCGCAGCTCTTCAAACCAATCGCTTCTTCTTGCCTCTTTGCCGGGAGCCATGGCTGTAGCTTCGAATTAGCACCAGCCTCCATCTGAGCCTGTGGCTACCTGACTCCTAGTTACTCAACGAGAATCTGCCACATGTGCGTCCATGAATCAAGGTAATGCATAAGTTGCCAAGTCGGCGATACCGAAGCAGGACCACGCTTGTGGCTACAAAGCAGCATTTCAGCTCTCTTTTTCAAACCCCGCAAGAGGCAACAATTAGTGTGAACTGACTGCTCCGGCTGTTTAAATGCGCAGTAATGTGCCTTTTTGTCTCAGGAAATCGAAGAGCAGATTAACGAAGTGACATTCTTGCTTACAATTGAGTCTTGTTTTTATATCCTCTCCTGCACAACCCATCAATTCTTCTACCATTATGACCCTATCAGGAAGCTGCTTGTGTGGTGGCATCACCTACACTGCTGAAGGTATATCCAAATAATTTAAAAAGCAACTTATCCGTGCTAACAATTGCTCCAGCAACTGAATACATGAGTGCTCTCTGCCACTGCTTAGACTGCCAGAAGGTGAGCGAGTAATGGCGAAATCCCGCACCCATGGACTTGCTCCAAACAGGGTAAATGGATATTGTTTAATCAGGAAACCCCCTACCTATAGTGGACAGGCAGCGCATTCACATCCAACGTCGTGGTCCCTCGAACCAGCCTCAAGATTACCAAGGGTGAGTGAGGGAACCCCTCTCCCCCCTTTCCCAGCATGGCAATATTCAAGTCTGCCAGGTCTATTACAAAAAGCTAACATTTGGATTATTCAAGGAACCCCTTCAACCTATGAATCCATCGGTGCGAGCGGCAAGATCGCCAAGCGCTTCTTCTGTGCCACTTGCGGTTCAAGTCTATACACGGACTTGGAGGTCATGCCCGATGTGACCTGCATCAAAGGCGGGACTTTGGATAATGGCGACGCCAATCTTGGGGGTAAGGTCGACATTGAATTCTATGTTAAAGATAGGCCAAGTTACATGGCTGCTGCGGTGGGCGCGAAGCAGGTCAGTCATTTTGGATGAAGAATTTGGTCGTTAGCTGTGTGTATATAATATATACTATATATTATTGGATCTGCGTGTGGCTGTAGCTTTCTCGTGTATGGAGTGTATACTTTATCAGAGTGATATAGTTCCCCCAGCAATACAAAAGTTACTTGGGGATGAATTGCCTGGAGGGTTAGTGTTCCATTGTCATTTTCTAATGCTTTCGAAATAGATCATCCGATCGTTTGGGTTATTTCCCAGACATGATGCCTGTTCTAGGTAGAAGTTGTCCGAACGAGCTCCATGGCCTTCTGGTCGATGGCATCGCTTTTATGGGAAGCTGAGAACGGCCATGAGTCAGTGGTCCGGTACTTACTGGAGACGAGTGCAGTGGCTAATGAGTGAGTACGATCAGGGGACACTCAAGTTTGGAGCTTGCATGTCATTCAAAACCTATACAAGCGCCGGGGTCGGGTGATTTCCTCCCCAAAATGTTGCGCTGCCAGCTTCTAACGTCTCTAGTTGTCGATGGCGACATTCAGCGTACATTTAACAGCGTTTCTAAGCTTGCTATTGTCATTTCTAGCTACTTCTGTCATTCAAATACCCGACTGATACTAGAGTCCGAGCTCATTGATTTCAGTGCGAGTCACTTGTTGGCGACTTGAATATTGCACGTCTCCTTGTCTTTCTCTAGGAACCACCAAATAATATTTCTTATCATAACCCACAGAACCCGGAGACGGGGAACGAAAAAAGGGTTCTCACCTCTAGCATAATGGGAAACCCAAATCATCGACACCAAGGGAGCTTGATTCTCAGCACCACAGCTGGTGTGCAAAGCACTCGAAGGCCAGTTTATAAGCCTATCCGCACGCAAGTCAAAGGATTCAACGCTAGCTTGAAACATTGGTGAAGGAGACAATAATACCGCAAAGTAATAAAGAAGAAAAAGCTTATTATTTTTAAATTTTTTATCCCGATTTCTTGTTGAGACTCCTACACCAGTAAACCTGTATCACGCCTTGGCTTTTCCGTGGGATACTGCTCTAAGAATACCCTCGTCACCCCATAGCCTCGGCCTCGGACATGCCTACACTCTGCAAAGGGAACTACATGTTCATCGTGGATGTTCTGCGAGCTTCTCACCGGATTACCCCCATGGCTGCGTACCTCCCAATTTTGTGCGCCGGTCTCAAGTCCATTGAGATCATAGGCAGGTCGCCTAAAAGTGTCAGAAAGCTTGGCTCGTGCCGAAGGTTGCGTGCGGCTGAACCGTCTTGAGCATGCCGTGTAACAGTCAACGAGGCCGTTCAGGATGCTCACCGTTAGTTCGGATGGAAAGGTGCCGTCCGTGAAAACCTATGACTTTAGCCACCGGGGTGATATCACAGGGCTGAGTCGTCGGGTAACGGATATCATGACTATGCTCCATATAACTGAAAAAATAACTCTCGTAGGCCGTCAAGGACCTCCGAGCCTTGCATGAAGAGGAAGTCTCTAATGGCGGAACTAATTCCCTATTTTTCGGGGACACTCGATCACCCGTTAGTCCAGTGGTGAAGCAACAGGAGAGAATCTACGTAGTAATGACCTAATATGAAACAGAATACAAAGGGAGATCTACTAGAGGAAGACACCGGAAGTATCCTGCTCCTCACCTCCCAAGTACGTGATTTACGTAGGTGATCTCATGTTGCATTCAAAGTGCCCAGATTTAACATAACATCGACCGAATGGTAGTCTGTCAACGGAATATTCTCCGAGCGAGACATTCTTGACCCACCTGGCCCTCAATCACAACGCAACGAGGTGGCTTCCCTGCGGCCGTGTTCTAATATGACCTTGGTCTCTATGCAGCTCGACGAGCCTTTCAAGGATATTGCCGAACTTCCAGAGGATGTCTTACCTTTGAATGAGGGACATAACTGCATGCAACAGGGATCATCAGAGGCCCGTGAGGAGTAAATGACGTTGATTCTGAAGATGACTGCTTTAGTTTGTATTTCCCCGCACTGCGACTGGTGAAAGTCCATCAGCTGATGGCTCGGAGACAGTTGCTATCAAATAATGTCTCACTCACTCGTTGCCCTATTGATCCGGTTTCTGCTGCTTTTCGTACTGCATTTTGTCATGCAATGAGACCGTCACCGGTTCCCCGCCACCATGAAGCTCAGTTGGCTTGTTTCAGGTACCACACTGAGACCTGCTCGTGATGTTTCTATACAAACCGGTTGTTGAGCCGGCCGTACCCACGGCAGAAAAGTATAAAACCCCGACAATTCCCCAACATTTCAACAGCCATCAGTCTCCTTCTACTCTAAGGATCCTATAACAATAACTCCACTCCACTACGATCATCATCCCCATCACCATCACATCACCATCAAAATGAAACTCCTCGCCCTCATCCCCCTCCTCCTAACCTCAACGCTCGCCACCCCCATCAACATCGAAGAACGCGCCCTAACCTCAACCGTGTCATACGACCCTAAATTCGACGTCGGTGGCAGCGCCATGACAACAGTTTCCTGCTCCGACGGCCCCAACGGCCTAATTACAAAGGGCTATCACACTTTCGGCTCGCTCCCTAGTTTCCCCCGTATTGGCGGAGCCCCCACGATCCCCGGCTGGAACAGCCCTGTCTGCGGCACCTGCTACAGGTTGACCTACAACGCAAAGTCTATCTACATGATTGGCATTGATGCTGCCCCTGGTGGTTTCAATATCGCTACACAGGCTATGAATACCCTTACGAATGGCCAGGCTGTGGCGTTGGGTAGGGTTCCTGTTACTTATGCTGCTGTTGATCGGAAGTTGTGTGGCTTTACTTGATTGTGCCTGTATCACGGCTTCATGTTTCTTGATAGGATTATCTAGCAGGTCTGTCTAGGTGCAGGTTGGAAAATAAGCAAGCTTGAATATAGGGTTCCTTTTTCTTTTCGTATCTTTTAACTAAATCATCTGTGCATATTTAACCACCACGAACTCAGTTCAACACAAAATATTCAAAGTCCATAATAATTAAATAAAATACGTGAAGATGCCCTTTTGGTTGCAGTAGTCTTTAATCGGTCACGAATACACTTCTCTTTTCACACTGTGCGAATCCCAGGAAACCAACTCCACAAAACAGGGACCCCTTTCCCGGGACCAGAAACCCCGGTCTCGAACTTTGGAAAACCCTGAGTCAATGATATCACCCATCTCTCAATAGGCCCGGGTTGTAACAGGCCAAGAGAACCACGAGAATCTCGACCCACGGGTGACATCCGTTATAAGTCCCAATTTCCCTCCTGCGATGTTCGTCGCTCGTCACTCACATTGACTTTATATCAGCATAACCATAACACGTCCTCAAAATGCCCAGAGAACTTGTTAGTCAGATAGATTCCAGCAACCTAACTAACTAGTCTATACTAAGCTGATGTTATCTCTTACCTAGACTTTTGACATCCGATATGCCTCTTTGCCCGCGCATGACCAGTTTGGAGATGGCAAGGTGATCGCAGAGAGGTAATACCATTCTCCAGTTCCATTCCGTTCTATGCCCAATTGTTCTTACCGGAGGAGGAAGACTGACCAACCCTTGGAGAATCCGCGAGATATATAAAGGGAAAAACCTCGAGATCCCAGACGATTTCGATTCGACTTTGACCACGCCGCCGGTTCATTTTATGCAGTACGTTTTGGCTCAACCTTACCCTCATCTGTCCGCTTCCTTTCGAGGACTGAGAGTCAAACGAAGTAACAACTAGCTCATGATATGGATGATAACTAGGGTTTTCGCCCCGGATGATGTAGACGTGGATGAATTGCGGAAAGTCACTGTTCCCCATGGATTGGATATTGACATCTTGGACTAATGGGCTGGCATTTTATCGCACGTGTCTTCATACTGAATTTCGTACATACATTGTAACTAACCATCCCGGAGATAAAATGAATTTTATGCTACGAGAAAGATAGTCAGAGTGGTGAGGTCATACACAACCCAAGCAATGAAAAGAAAACTACTAAGACAACCCTGTCTGTATCCGACATCCCCCTACCCCAGCCAGCCATCCCTCGTCTCATACTGACAGAGTATTACATTTGGAGAATTAAAACAGCAACAATGGTCAACCTCTCCCGCGTCGACCAAGAATCCGACGCCCACGCCCAACGCCGCGAAACCCGCGACAGCTCCGTCCAAACGAGCGAATATGCCGGCGTCTACGGCACAAAGTACGCGGCGGAGGAACTTCCTCTCTACGTGATGAACCAGAGCGGGATGCCGCCGGACGTTGCGTATCAGTTGATCAGCGATGAGTTGAGTCTGGATGGGAATCCGTTGTTGAAGTTTGTTTTCTCCGTCACTTACTTACTTACTTACTCTGTTGGGCTGAGCTGATCATGCTTTTTGTGTAGTATGGCCAGTTTCGTTACGACTTATATGGTAGGCATCTGAATGAACGAATAGCCCGGAAGATAGGCTGAATGGAGTAACTAGGACACACACGCAGAAAACCTCATGACAAAAGCACTGAGCAAGAACTTCATCGACTACGAGCAGTATCCGCAAACCGCGACGATGCAGACTCGCTGTGTGAACATGATCGCCGAGCTTTTCCACGCTCCGACCAATATCCATTCTCCACCCGGCGACACAAAAGCGAAGGAAGAAAAAGAAAGAGGCGAAGGCGCAATGGGGACATCCACCGTCGGTTCATCCGAAGCAATCATGCTAGGCCTTCTCGCAATGAAGAAAACATGGCAAGCGAAGCGGCGGGCAGCGGGGAAGGATACTTCGAAACCCAATATCGTAATGAATGCCGCCGTGCAGGTATGCTGGGAGAAAGCGACGAGGTACTTCGACGTCGAGGAGAAATATGTCTATTGCACCGAGGATCGGTATGTGATTGATCCCCTGCAGGCTGTCGAGTTGGTGGATGAGAATACGATTGGGATATGTGCGATTCTGGGGACGACCTATACAGGCCATTACGAAGATGTGCAAGCCATAAACGACTTGCTCGTTCAACGCGGGATAGACTGTCCGATCCACGTCGACGCAGCAAGCGGCGGCTTCGTTGCGCCGTTTACATGCCCTGACAGAGTATGGGATTTCCGCCTCGAGAAGGTCGTCTCCATAAACGTGTCAGGACACAAATATGGACTCGTATCCCCCCCTTGCCCCCTTCCCACCTGACAACACCGATATTAACCAAAACAGGTATACCCCGGCATCGGCTGGGTCTTCTGGCGGTCCCCGAGCCACCTCCCCAAAGAACTAATCTTCAACGTCAACTACCTAGGTGCCGAGCAAGCAACCTTCACGCTAAACTTCTCCAAAGGCGCCTCGCACATAATCGGCCAATACTACCAACTCATCCGGCTCGGCCGGAGCGGCTACAAAGCAATCATGCAGAACCTGCTCCAGATATCGCAGACGCTTGCTGCCGGGCTAGCAGATCTCGGGTTGACTATTCTAAGCGACAGTAGGCCGGATGGCGCGGGAGGTGTCCCGCTGGTTGCCTTCCGGCTCCCTGATGAGGAGAGTCGCCTGTTTGATGAATTCGCTGTCTCGGCTGTCCTGCGAAGGAGGGGGTGGGTTGTGCCCGCGTATACGATGGCACCGAATGCGAATCAGCTTAGGCTGATGAGGGTGGTTATTCGTGAGGATTTTACGGCTCATCGGTGTGGCATTCTTATTCAGGATTTGAAAATGGCGATTAAGTGGTTGGAGGATATGGATCAGACGACTATTGAACGGTATACCAGGTAGGTACCCTACTACCTACCTACACCCTTCCATTCGCTTCCCTTCCGTGATTTCACCCCTTTGCGTAATGCTATACGGCGTGGCTGAACACAATGTTCCAGGTATCTCGCCGAGCACGGAACGAGTCTCCCAAGCTCCCATTCCTTCTACAATGGAGAGCAGCACTCGCTCCAAGGGAAAACCGGCAAGACGCATGCGGTTTGCTGACCGGTTGGCCGCCGGCGTTGGGAGTACATAATCTGTGCATGGATTCTATGTTGTTACCTGGAGTCTGGCGCTCGCTTAGATATACACTCCTGTGCTTAGTATCCATGCATGCTATTTCTGTACCCGGTGTGCGTTGAAATACGATATATGCGGTTGAGACGCCGATAGTGACATAGTCTGCCTTATCTTGCCGAGGTCGGTGCGTTTTTGGATTGGGGATGGCATGGTAGGGAGATGCTACTACTACGCCCTTGCTTCTAACTAGTTATACTACTTGTGTTTGTGTGGAGACGTGTAGTTTGTGCGAGATACAGGTCATGTCGGATCTGATATATCAATCCAATAGTCCACTTTGACATCCGCCACAAAGCTCGCGGGGAGCTCATAAAAACTGCTCAGTAAGGAAGCCTGAAGAGACCCAGATCCCGAAAGTTAAGATACATGTTAGTCTACGCACTGCCAAATCCCGAATCGCGATGGTGTAGTGGAGCTCGGAGACGGACTCACTCGCTTGCAGGCAGGCCCAGTAGTCTAGCCAGCGGTGTATTCCACCGAGGGATGGATGCAGCGAGTGATAGCACGGTAGCCTAGATGATCTCCCATCTCTATATGTATCTTGAAGGGTATTCTCCCTCCTCTCGCCCTTTTTCTCTAAATCATCTTTCTCTGTTCTGTTCTCCCTGTCCCTTGGTAGAACGGCATGCAGATACAGCGGATATTGCCCAGCGTCATGTCCTCCATATCCAGCAGCACATGGCCAAGGCTCTTGTCTATCCTAGCAACACTCTTCATATTCCCATCCAGTATCCACACAAAGGCCGTCTTCGCTCATTTCATGGTACCCCGTCCCCCCCTTCCAACCACTTCAACCCGTACAAAACCCAACTAACAACCCACCCAGCTAGCAAACACAGCAAACTACACCCTCCAAACCTGGCAAGCAGACATACACGCCGCAAAAGAATCGCACATCGACGCCTTCGCCCTAAACTCCGGCCACGGAGCCCGGCACACAGCCGAATCCCTGCATGACGCATTTACCGCAGCCACCGAACTCGATTTCAAACTCTTCTTCTCCCTCGACTACTCCGGCAGCGGCCACTGGCCGAAAGACGAAGTCATCGATCTCCTGCAAGAATACACCCCCAATCCAGCGTACTACAAGTACAACGGCAAGCCACTTGTCACCACATTCGAGGGCTTCGAGGCAGCTGGTGACTGGGGCGAGATTAAAAGCGAGGTTGACGACAGTAGTAGTAGTGGTTTGCTTTTTATCCCGGATTGGACATCCGTTGGACCGCAGCGCGCTGCGAGGGTGTCAGCAGTCGATGGGCTTATGTGCTGGGATGCGTGGCCGGACGGTGCGAACGCCATGAATACCACCGAGGATGAAGAGTACATGCGCGTGCTGGGGGATTCCAGGCCGTACATCATGCCTGTGTCGCCGTGGTTCTACACGAACATGGAGCAGTTCAACAAGAACTGGGTATGGCGCGGCGACGACCTGTGGTATACGCGGTGGGAGCAGGTGCTGGAGGTGGATCCGGAGATGGTGGAGATTATCTCGTGGAATGATTACGGGGAGAGCCATTACATTGGGCCTGTGCATTCAGAGGGGACGGGGATTCTGGCGGAGGCCGGGGCGCCGTTTAACTATGTGGATGAAATGCCGCATGATGGGTGGAGGGTTTTACTACCGTTTTTGATTCAGCAGTATAAGGCTGGGAGTGTGGAAGAGCGGGGGAGGGTTGTGATTGAGGAGGAGGTGTTGAGTGTGTGGTATCGGTTGAGTCCGGCTGCTGCGTGTGGGGATGGAGGGACGACGGGGAATACGGAGACGCAGCATCAGAGCTTGCTTGACCCGGCGGATGTGTTGCAGGATAAGGTGTTTTATTCGGCGTTGTTGGAGGAGGCTGCTGATGTGAGTGTGAGCATTGGCGGGGATCAGCGCACGGCGGAGTGGACGGGGGTTCCTGAGGGTGGGAGGGGCGTGTATCATGGGTCTGTTGCTATGGAGGACGGCGAGGGCGAGGTTGTTGTGACGTTGACGCGCGATGGGGACTTCCTGGCGGAGATGAAGGGGAAGAGAATTGAGACGCAGGGGCAGGAATGTCCCCATAATCAGACCAACTGGAATGCGTGGGTTGGGAATGCTACAGCTGTTGGGAGTGGCGTGAGGGCCACTGCTTGGCCGGCTATGCAAGCATGGACCGGGGTGATGGTGGTGATGGCCTTGACCAGTTTGCTGTAGTGTTCAGGGTTATTTCGCTATCAATGATCAATGATACATATACATGATGAACGGGATATAATTTCCCAAATGATCGCTTGCCAGTGGAGCAAGCTGTACGTCAACCACGGAACTCTCAACATCTACCACGGTACAGGCAGGCTATACCACTTGCAAGACAGCAAATAAGTCTATGACACCATTGCCGGTCTAGATTCCTCGCCACTACTCCACACAAGCTCCGGCTACAGCTTCCTCTGGCCGAGTCGAACAATCATACTTTACCCCAAACACGGTTACGACAGTGGCAACAACTCTGATTTCCCCCGATCTGCATCCTCATAGGTCTGGCAAAGCTTTCGGCCGGCCGAAAGAAAAGCTTGACAGTGTAGCAAAAGGGTATTTATATCGGCTATGGCTCCTGGCTTTTAAGTTTGCCGTGACTCTTTCTTCTCAGCGCCTTTTGTACTTCGCTGTTCGGTCGTCGTTCTCCTCTCCTCTATCCTCTCTACATCTCTCCTCTATCTTCCCCTTCATCCACTTCCAATGCAGAATACGACTCACCCCCCCTCAACGCAAAAAGCAAACAGCAAGTCGCAACAAGAAACACAAATGGATCCATTTACCCACCCAACAAAACCAAACCTGCGCATCCCACCCATCCTGCTCGCGCGCCAACTCGCCAACCCCAACAGCAACAACAGCAGCAACAAAAAAACGCCCTTCCAGCCACGCAGCTCAAGCTCGCACCTAGCAACCATCTCGCGAGAGAAACTCACCCACGAAACGTCATCCCGAGACCCCAATCTGCGCAAATGCCTTGCCCACCACCGGCTCCTGCGGCGCTCGATGGAGCAGACAAACAAGGAGATGAAGAGATATCTCGAGGAGGTCCTCGAGAGCGACAGCGAGAGCGATACCGAGGATGAGGAGGAAATCCTTCTATCTGTCACGGACATGGATTGCTTTCTTCCTATGAAGGACCGAGGACGGCTGCGACTAGGGCAAGTCCGCACCGGGGACAGCGACATCCAAGGCGAAGTCGAAGATACCGTTGGCTTTCGCGATCGGTTCGTCATGGCCGTTAGAAGAGGTCTAGCTAGGTCGACGAGGCGGTTCTCTCGATCCCGTTCTCGAAGCCGCTCCCGATCTCGATCTCGCTCCCGGTCGAGGTCGAGGTCTGGGTCTCCCAGTCCCCCCAGTATCGTCTCCACGACCAACACCAACACGAAAACCCCACAACTACGTCTGATCGCTAGCAAAAGCCCCAGCTGCAGCGAAATCCCCCTCACCATCCACATCCACGACCACGTCGAAATGGGCACTGTGGAGAATTTGCAGCGGAGCCAGAGTCTCACGCAGTACTCGCGCGCCCATTCGCGCGCCCATTCGCTTGCTAAGTACGCGGAGCGGTTGCGCTTTAGGAGATGCGTGGGTGTCATCGAGGATGGGGATGTGGGTGATGTGCCGGTTACTACTTGATTTTTCTTTTGGGGGGGTTTTATGGTTTTATGGGGATTGGGAAATGTATATACATGGATGTATCAAGCGAGAAGACAGTCGGGGGGTTGGGGATTGATTATGTACTCTTTTTCTTTAGGATTTATATGTATATATGTATGGCGTGGCGTTCATAGCATGTTATTGTATCACTCATGGATGGTATTTTTTGTACTCTTAGGAACTAGACAGACAAACATGACGACAAAAATAACAAATATCATTAACATTGAAATCATTACATACTACCTTCCCAGCAAACCCTACCTACCCTACCCAGGCAGAAACCCACCACAACAAAAGAGACAGACTATGAATCAATGGATCAAGACCACACCTTCATAACAACATTCTGCAAATCCCCCGGCGGCACAGCCGCGCGAATCCTCCGGCCAAAATCACTCCCAGTCCTCTGCACAAGGGCATCCCTCACCTGTGCCAGGTACGGGGGGTTCCAATGCAGCCGTACAACCCAATAAATCAGCCTCTTCATATCGGGTTTCCCGCCACCAACAGGGACAACCGCAAGCATGGTCTCAACATCGAACTTCAACGGATCCTTCGCGCGCTGCAAGATCGACAAGAGCGCCTTTTCAAGATGGCCGCTAAACTCGTCCTTGATGGTTTTTTCAAGCGACGTGTGGTATTTCGTCTCGAATGCCTGTGAGATCGCCTGGAGTTTTTGGTCTGACGCGGCGAGGAAAACGGCTGCAACGCCGATTTCGTCGGTCCCTGTCTTTGCATTCGTTGCGACGTGGAGTTCGTGGACGTCTTTGTCGACGGAGGCTTGGTCGAAATATGTCCCCCGTTCAGGCCGCACGGCGTTAAGAAGCATGACGAAGAATTTCTCCGTCTTGCCAGAAAGATCACTCTTGATGTCGTCGACAAGCGCTTTATTGTATTTACTGACGTAGCCGTATTTAATCGCCCTCAGATCCGCGTTCGAGCGGCCAATCAGCACGTCGTTTATGGCGACTTCGTCGGTGCCGATGCCCGAGAGCGCTTCACGGACATACGCGATATCCTGGCCGAGAGGGCCAACGGCAAGCGAAACGAGAATGAGCTCCAGGTCACCAGAGAGTTCGCTTTTCAGGTCCTTCTCCAGATTGCGCCCGATGCGCTCCATGTATGTGTGCCTGATCAGGGCCATCTGCAACGGGTCGGGCTTTGCCAAAACGGCGATTATGGCGGCTTCGTCAGTTCCCCAGCCTTTCATTGCCTTGCGGAGGGCTTCGGCTTCTTTGCTTGCGTCGCCTGAGGCGCGCTGGTCTGGATCGTAGCCGAGGGAGGGAGGGGCTGGGACGGGCGCTGCGGGCGGGTATCCTCCTGGGGCGCCGTAGGGGCCTGGGGCGTGACCCGGTTGGGGAGGGCCAGGGGGGTAGTGACCCTGGGGAGGATATTGACCGGGCGGGGGGTATTGTTGGGCGTGGGGGGGAGGCGTGCCATATTGGCCGGGCGGGGGAGGGGTGGAGCCCCAAGGTTGGCCGTAGGCCTGGGGCGCTTGGAATTGTTGCGGAGGGTATTGTCCGTAGGGCGGCTGCTGGTATGGGGGCTGTCCAGGGTGGCCTGGGTGGCCTTGAGGCTGGCCTGGGTGTTGGCCGGGATGTTGACCGGGATGCTGGCCTTGGAGTTGCTGCGGAGGATAGCCGCCAGCGCTCCCTGGGGGCGCAGGACTTCCGCCTGGCTGGCCATACTGGGCAGGGTGTTGCGGGTGCTGAGCGTAGGACGCGGGAGGATAAGGCTGGGCGGGGTAACCCTGCGGAGGCGGGGCTTGCGAGTATTGGCCGTAGCTATTGGGGGGAGGGGGAGGGTAAGACATGGCGAAGACGGAAAAGGATGATGAAAGGAGAAGGGGATGAAAGAGAAAGAGAAAGAGAAGCAGATGAGGGGCAGCGCAGGATTTATGATTCCGTCATCGGCAGAGTTTCTGCAAAGCGTGACTGGCGGCGGCTCAGGTGTGGCTGTGCTTGTTGTATGACAGACTCACACTATATGCAGGCTAGACTCTTTCCAGCCTAGCCGGTGGCTGCCAAGTGCACAGCCTGTCTGTCGATCCTGCATTGATCCTCATTGAGAACTCCTGTTCATGTGTTCATGATCATTCCACCACAGGTCCACAGGGTATTGTATCAGGTATCACGACCCCATCTTCCGGATCTCATCCCAGGACCGAATAACAGCCGCGCGCTCCTCCGGCGCCGCCGCAACCATCTCCCCAATCCCCTGTGTGATCCTCGACGAAAATATATCTCTCATCTTACTCTTCGCCAACGAATTCCTTAGCGACTTGTGCAACCCGTCAAGCGGATATCCAGCTAATCCCCAAACCCCCGCAGCCGGTTTCAGAAGAACACCGCCCACCCCCTTCCCAACGCCCTTAACCATGCCCTTCGCCCCATTCTGTTTTAGCCCGTACTTTGGCTGCGTGATAACTCCTGTGACACCCTGATAAACCTCCTGCGTGAACTCCGTCCCTGCAGCGCGGAAACCCCCGCGAACACCCCTTACAGTCGGTGTTTCCTGAACCATTGGGTCGTTATATATTTTCGGCGCATTGTGGAAACCCTTTGAAAAACTGAGGGTTAGATCTGTGGGGAGCAGGAGGATCCAGTTTAGGAGGTGTTTTCCTGACCGCGTGGCGTGGTAGCCGGCGTCTGTGAGGATTCCGCGGACGTCGTGGTGCGATTTGTCGCGCGAGTGTTGTCGGCGCAGGGTATCTTCGAGACTTAGGGTGTTCATGTCCGACGTTATGTTTTCTTTAGTGGGGGTTTTGGAGAGGGTGGTTGTGGCAGGGTTCGGTTCGGAGTCAGTGTTATTGTTATTGTCGTTGTCTGTGGTTGACGGTCTGGTTTCTTGCGCAGAGACATAACTTGTCTGAGAGGATCCAGAAGAGGATTGACTGGCGATACTCCCCCTCCCCCTCTCCCTCTCATCCTCATCCTCATTCCTCGCATCATGACTCTCCCCAGCCCCCGGATCCGGCATCCTCTGCGCAAACTGCTTCTTCTTCCACCGATGCACCGGCGATGGAATCCTCTGCCCATGCCTTACCCGCCGCTTATGCCCCAATTGATGCCGACGGTGGCGATGATCATGATGATCCCCCCGAAACATCCCCGCCATATCACTCGGGATGTCAGCCATCGCCGCCACGAAATCCGTCACCACGCCGTACAACACTTCCGCTCCGGCGGAGAGGGGGCCTTTCGGGTCGCGGCTCGTGTCATATTCTTTTGAGCGGTATCTATTCTTCCCATCAGATCCGGGTTACTGGTTGGGGGATGTGTATGGGGAAGGAGAGGAGAGGAGAGGAGGGAGGGAGATATACAAAACAAGATCAGAAGGCCTAACAAGCCCCGTTTCAACAAGCACCGTCGCCGCAAACGCACTAAGCTTAAGATGCTTCTTTTTAACCCACCAAGCCGCCGGGCGACCAGGGCAAAGCGAGCACTGCAGCGTCTGCGCATCGAGATGGCGATAAAAACTACAGACCGCGTTCTGCACGCCCTGCTCTGCACGCATATTCTCCCCGATTTCGGCTGCTTTCTTGAGCGTATCCCCCTCCAACGCTTTCTGAATCGCGCATATTAATTTCTCGCTTGTTAACTCTTTATACGGGACCGGTTCTGGACCCGCACCGGCGCGCGCGACAATCGAGCCCCAGAAAGTCTGGTCGCCGAAAAACGGGACGATGACTGTCGGGAGGCCCAGGGCCAGTCCGGCGGCTGTTGTTCCCGCGCCGCCGTGATGAATAACGCAGGAGACGTGTTGGAACAGCCAATCGTGCGGACACTTGTCGATCATGAGGATATTTTGATTGGGGGGTTGGTCTGCGCCGATGTTGCCCCAGCCTCGGGAGACGATAGCGCGCTGGCCTGTTTCGCGGATTGCGTCGAAGACGATTTCTGTGAGTTTTGCGGGCTTGTTGACGACTATTGACCCGAAGCCGATGTAGATTGGGGTAGGTCCGCTTTCGAGGAATTGTCGTAGGTCTTCTGGGGGCGTGTAATTGGGGGGTCCGGCGAGGGTGGAGAAGCCGACTACGTCGATGTTTGGGCCCCAGTCCAGGGGTTTTGAGAGGAGGGCGGGTGACCTACACGTTCATCAGCATTGGGACACATTCGGCTTTATCGGGGAGGGGGCGGGGGTACCAGAGATATGTATATGGAATGTGAAGACGGTGGGCGATTGTCGGTGCGCGAATGGCATCTAACGGATCGAGCCCTAACTCGCGTTTTCGAAACCGATTGATGAGATCCCCGAGACCTTCCCACATCATGATCTCGACGATAGCGTAGGACGCGAAATTGGCAACAGACGGTTTCGTATTCTGGGACCGGACGTTGGCTAGCGGGTGAGGGAAGGCCTGTGTAGCTGACCACGGCATTCTATCCTCGTCAGCTCATCCAAACCAGCATTAACCTCATCATACCCCTGACGAGAAACGGAGGGCAGGGCGTACGTACGTAAACATCAAATTCAACGGAATCCCCAACTTCTCCGCACAACTAATATGCACGAAGCTCGGCGGATTGGCAATAATCACATCAGCCACAAACGGAATCGTCTTCAAATCAACCTCGTCACTCCACGGATCCTCCGCAATCCGATGCTCCAGCCCCGTCCCATCCCCCGTCTCAAAACACGAACGCCAACACCCCGAGAAAATCGCCTTCATCTCCCTCCGCCGCTTCCGGATCGCCCCGCTCCGAATCGTCCGCATGTCCGGCATCAGTCCCGGATTCCTCACCATAAACGCCATCAGCTCCGCCGGGTCCCCGCCGATACTGAAGAACTCAAGACCGGCTTCCTCGACGGGTTCGCGGAAGGAGAGATGCGTTGCGAGTCGCACGCGGTGCCCGTCACACCGGAGTCGTTTGCCGATTGCAATGAAGGGCTGGATATCCCCGCGTGATCCCACGACTTGGATCACGATATTCAATTTCAGCGGGCACTGCTCTTCTTCGCCCGGCGTGAAACACACCGAGGGTCTATGGTCGCTCTGGCCGGCCGGGTACGGGTGGTCTTTAGTATGTCGTGCGATTCGCTGGAGCCAGGGTTTATGCTCGCGTAGTTTTATATCTAGCCGGCCATCTTCTACACCAGATATCATATGTATGTTAGCGCATTGAATCTAGACCAAGCTTAGTGGATAAGATCGACGAACCCAACACACGAACGCCCGTGTCAAGGCCCTCGTGCAGCTTCTGGCCTCCTCGACCGGCTGGGTCGGCGACATCATCTGGCCAGTCCGAGGATGCGATGCCATTGGCATCATGATGCGACATTCTGTTTCTGTGCGGAGGATTTGGGAGGAAGGTGGGAGGAATTTTTTATTTCAGGGTGAGGTCGTTGTGGTGATGTCATTCTGGCATGGCCTGTCTCCACTCGAGATCTAGATTTTCCTAATCCGGCAATTTGTAGGCTTTTGCCTTGTTTGCGCCGGTCTGGGTGGGCTTTCTGTGAGTAGAGGACGTGGGTTTCTCCTGAGTAGATTATGTCGTTGCTCTCGTACGTGGGCATAATCATTTAGCACGACTACACTCATAGGCCCTAATTTGAGACCGACGATTGAGCCGTACTGTTTGCCCATTCGTGGAACCTGGTTCTGTTGGATTCGACATTTAAGCGTCTGTACCAAAAAGGGTCAATAGGGCTTATGAGTATATGGAGCAGCAGAGGCATTTTTCGAAGATTGCTGTGAGAATTTGACAGGACGAAAGACAGATATAGTCAGGGGATAATGTAACATTACTGTGAATTTATAGGTAAGATATTCATAGAGATCACGCTGAACGGCTCTCTAGGCTTGTAGGGGATATTCTAGATAGCCAGGTTCACGTCTAGCAGACTGTATCTGGCAGGCTAAGTCTTCGAATACGGGCACCCTGTCATGATAGAACAAGATTTCGACCAACCATGGGAAGTCCTTGACATACCTGCCCACAATAAGTAAAAATATCTTTGTTGAGTGGGTGACCAGAGAGGTGTTAGCAGACCCCAGTCAAAAATATGTATTGAAGTCTCCTGAAACTCCCAGTTTCGCCCCGTTCAATATCGCGGAACCCCAGGAGTCAGGACACTACAATGAGATGAACACACCTGTAGCTGTATTTTGGACCGTGTAACCAAAGCTGATCGTGCGTACAAGGCCCCATGATATACTCTGAGTTGAGCTGCGGTCCTGTACTTAGTATTTTACCTACACTACTACAGAAACCAGGGCACAGCATAGACACTGTATGCTGAGACAAAAGAGCCCAAAACCCATTGATGAATTTTAAAAGAGGCAGATGGAGCACACAGGAGCACTTGCGCGATATCCATGTATTTTTACATAAGTCCATGTCAACAAGAGACACAACGGCCCGCCACAATCGGCCCCTAGGATGATGGACAAATTAGAGGCTCTCCGCTTAGCATGCACGCTCAAAGTAAGTTGACTCCGGCATATTCCTGACCGGATGAGGCTAGCTACTCGGGGTTGTCGGGCCTGGATCTCCCAAGCACTGCTGCGTGGGTAGGTGCAGAGCTTGTCAACAGTGCGACGCTGGTCTAGGCACTAGGTAGGCCTTTGGCTCTCGGATCTCAACGGGTCTTGGGTGGAGCGGAGACAGGAGTAGCTTACAGGTGAGTTGACCAGCCGTGTGGAAACGGGATATATGCAATAGTAGACATGGACGGGGGAAGGGTTGTTTTGCAGGTAAGACATTGGAGAAATTGTTCTTGTTGCGTTGGTTAGGGGAAAAAGAGTGAACACCGAACAGGTCTCTTGAAGGGTTCAGCCTAATTGCAGTTCCTCTGAAGCCGATGGGCCATTCTTTGGTGTTCTCTAGGAAGCTACAGGTTGATTAAGGGGTCGAAGAAAGCGTTCTTCTGATCAGGCAACGATGGATCTGTCAATGAGTGAGCCTATCACAGAGCCAAGCTAAGTGAAACAGTTATATTGACTTCATTTCTCCATATTGGCAATTAATACCGGAGGTAGGGTCGATATTAGGCTGCTTACCGCTGGTTAATATCGAGCAGACCGGGTATTGGAAAACTGGCGGACGATTGAAACGGACAAAGCCTGGGCTCGGTATATTAATTGGTCCCTTCAGGGTTCGTGACTGGTCGGAGCCAACCGACAGGTCACTACTACATGAAGCCGAGTGGACCGGATTTTGTATACTTGAAACGGAGGCTCTTGGCAGGGCTTCTCATTAAAGATCAACCATATAAACATCCCTCTGTCTCTGTCTCTGCTCCCAAGTCGTTGTTCTCTGCTGCTCACTACTTGTCATTCCTTCTTTTGCCTTCTTTCATTCTTGTCCTAGTGACATCACATTCATTTCACCTCCATTCATCGCTTGTATAACTTCACTCTTTCAAAATGAAGACTTTCGGACTCCTCGCTCTGGCAGCGACCGCTAAGCTCGTCGCAGCCCACACCACCGTCTTCGCTGTCTGGATCAACGACGAAGACCAGGGTGTAGGTAACTCCGCTGCTGGTTACATCCGCAGCCCCCCTAACAACTCCCCCGTCACCGATGTGACCTCCACCGACCTCACCTGCAACGTCAACGGCGCCAACGCCGCAGCCAAGACCCTCGAGGTCGTCGCCGGTGACAAGATCACCTTCGAATGGCACCACAACTCCCGTGATGCCTCCGACGACATCATCGACCTCTCCCACCTCGGCCCCGTCCTTGTCTACATGGCCCCCACCGAGGCTGGCGCCGCCGGTAGCAACTGGGTCAAGATCTACGAGGATGGTTACACCAATGGCAACTGGGCCGTCGAGACCCTCGTCGCCGACAAGGGCAAGCACTCCGTTACCGTCCCCGATGTCCCCGCCGGTGACTACCTCTTCCGTCCTGAGATCATCGCCCTCCACGAGGGTAACCGTCAAGGTGGTGCCCAGCTGTACATGGAATGTGTTCAGTTCAAGGTTACCTCGGACGGCTCTGCTACTCTCCCCGAGGGTGTCTCTATCCCCGGTGTCTACACCGCCACTGACGCCGGTATTCTCTTCGATATCTACAACAGCTTCGACAGCTACCCCATTCCCGGCCCGGCTGTCTGGGATGGTGCTTCCGCTGGCTCTGGCTCTGGCTCTGCGCCTTCTTCTTCTGCTGCTTCCAGCGCTACCACCACCTCTGCTGCTGCTACCAAGACTGAAGCTCCTGCTACTACCACCTCTGCCGCCGCTACAACCACCAACGTCGTGGTCCCAACCGCCGGCCCAACCACCTTCTCCACCGCTGTCCGTCCCACCTCTACCACCGCTGCCCCTGAACCCACCTCGTGCCCCGTCGACGATGAGGACGAGGAAGATGACACCCCCGAGCCCTCCAGCTCCGCGGCCTCCGAGCCCTCCAGCTCCGCGGCCTCCGAGCCCACCCAGACCCCAGTGACTCCCGGCGGTGCCGGCAAGATCTGGGAGCAGTGCGGCGGTATCAACTTCAAGGGTGCTGCTGGCTGTGCTAGCGGGCTTACCTGCAAGCAGTGGAACCCGTACTACTACCAGTGCATTGAGTAAATGATGCTCAATGGAAGGCTGTCTTTGGAGATATGAACTGACTCTTTTTGGGGATGTGTTAAGGGGGTTTTCTTCGTTGCCTAGCGGGTTAAGCTCGATTTTGAATATAGAGGCTTTTTTATTATTTTATTTTACTTTCTTTGATTTACGTAGTCTGTAGTGGTCCAGTACCAAGATTTGGTTTCAAGCCTGCAGCCTACTGTAGTCGCAGGTAGTGGATGGCCACGATATTCCCGAGGACTCAACAAGCAATCCATTCCTCTATCTTCGTCTTTGTGATATACTTGATGCTACTCGCCGACTCACTAACTCATCAGTATGGCGAACGGAACTAAAGCATTTCGCGAATAGAGCAAAGATAACATGGCGACATTCCGTCCACTGTTCCTTTGGCAATACAGATCTAACAAGCAGTCGAGTGGCGTAGCACATGCCTCTGATGCTCAGGCCCAAAAACAGAAAGGATTGACGCTTATAACAAGGGTCGTCGATCACATCCATATGGATAAACGAGTAAGCACGCAATGCCACGCATAGATCCGCTGTAGGTTCCGGTATATACCTGCCAGCCTCCCTGAAGTACCGAAGATAGCAGTGGCTATAGATTCTATATGATTAGTCGGAGGGTCAGCCTCAAACTCCCTCCATCACTTTCTCGATCCCTTCCCAGTTTACTTCACCTCCAAGCTTCCTTCATCATGGATGATATCCATGGCGGCAATTACAACCACCAGAATATCCCTTGTCAATCTGGACGAATAGCATTTCAACTTTCTTTGTGATACCGTGCAGCACATACTGACCACTCCGCTGGCAGAATTGACGGTCGCCCAGGTATGTAGCGGATGGTTTTCCCACATAGGAGGGCTGCAGTTGAAGAGCTATGGACCACCACTGAACTGTCGGGAAACGCAAATAGCTTTTGGCTGAACTTCCTACAAGTGCGCTTGAACCAGCTGGATACCAGAGAGATAACGCCGGATCTGCACAAGCAGGCCAATTCCATCCACTCATTTCGGCGGCGATGACTCCTAGCGGATAGCGCGGCGGTAAACGATAGGGTATTGTAAAAAGTCCATTTCAAGGGGGGTGGGGATTATTTCCAGGCGCTTACGTCCCAGGAAAGAGCGTCTAGAAATATTTACTGGCTGTAATGAGTTAACCCATCAATACCGTAGCGTCTACACATTTCCAGATTGGGACATTCGTCCTGGCTGACCTGCAGGTGGTCACGGGACAGCCAACGACGTCTTTCTCCTCTTTCCCCTCTTTCCCTTCTTCACCTTGACGCTCATCGCTTATCTCCACCACCTGCACCAGCGCTCATTTCCTGCTCGTATGCCTGAAAAGCGACATATCCATGGCGGCACTCGCCACGTTGGACGGTCCATATCTCCAACTCCTCCAAGACACGGTGCGGCACATCCTCTCCACTCCGCGGGCCGAGTACGTCTTTGCTCAAGTAGTGGATGGTGTTCCAACAAAGGAGACGGATATGTGTAGAAATTATTCCGTCGAAGAACGTTACAGAGACCGGGCTGAACCGAGCCCTGAGGCGCTCGATTTGGTCCGGAGTTGGAGATCCGACTTTCAGCTGACTTCGCTCGAAATTGACGATAAAGTAAGTTAGTCGCTCAAATCTCACTATCAACAGATACATGTATGCTTACACCGTGCAGGCCTTCGAGCATACACAGACAGCGACCTAGGAACACGAGATTACAACTTCGGCTGATTGAAACTACTGCTGTTGTCGTCCATACTTTAGCGGCGCTTCTTTTCCAACATACCAACAAGCCCCCTTACAAATGCCCACCGCCACGCAAGAGGATTGTCTTTGTGGAAGTACCCATGGAGGAGGAGGGCCGCAGCTGGATCCAAAAATGGCCGCAAGAGACAGATGAACTTATTCCCAGTCCTCACCTGACATATCTCTACCACAGTCACTATCGCGACCTTGATATCTATCCAATGGGTGTTGCAGATATGGTAGCATACTGGGCAGAAACGCACCTTTTCGGTGGTGTCGTTGTTTTCGAACACGGCGAATCTGATACGGAGGTGTGTCTATCCTATCTTCCCAGCTACTAGTGCTGAAGGCTACTGATCCATGTAGTTTCTTCATGTTTGGTTGCATCCAGACGCGAGATTCAAGGTGTTCCGACTATCTGAAACCCAAATTGACCAGTTTGTCTCCTTTGGACTGTATGGTGAGCCAACGCCTGCAGGTTCACCACTTTTCCCGATCAAACCAGAACGCAACAACACGTTTAGAGTCCTCGGGGAATTCAGCTTGCAGTACAATATATATCGGAGTAGAGGCGACCGCAAAGTGCCATTACTTCCTCACGGTTGGCACCCAATAGGGCGGCCGGAGGATGATCCCCTACTGATGGAAGCGATGGAGATGTATAGTAGAGGCGAGCTGAAGCCTGGTGATACCCTTCACTTATAGCTTGTTTATTTCCATTGCTCATGACCTTTCTTACGTACTCAAATGTGGATTTTGGCTGTATACTATGTACTTTTGGCCATGGCAAGTTCTCGTATGAACTGGTTTAATTCTAGGAATTCTTATAATGTCTCCTCCTTTACGCGCTATCGTCGCGCATGCATCATTTTTATTCTTATAAATGGGACATCAGCCGCTGAACTACTACCAGGTGGGCAGGATTAGCCCTTGGAAACATTTGCGTTTGTATATATGGATTCCGGCTACTGTACTGTTTGAGCCATATTCTGTTGGAAATACCCACACGATACATAACTAATCCTGCGCTATTTCTCAATGACGGCCAGAGATCAAAAAAGCGACAAAGGATGCAATGGGCATGAATATCACCAGAGACCCATACGCCGCCTGACTAACCTCTCCATAGTACATGACGCTGTAATACTTCCAGTCTGGGTGTTAAGTTCTAGATCGAGAAACTAGAGCCAAGACTCGAGAGCTTCCCAACAAATGGTGTTGTTTGGCCCTGCACTGCATAATTTACGGAGTTTCGTGGGAGTGATGTCAGCCATCCGTCGCTTCCTTTTAGCGTCAACTGATCCCCTTCCTTTTCTCATCATCTTCTTGTTCTTGATCATCAGTTTAGCAGTTTAGCATCAGTTTCAATATAGCTACCGAATCACCATCCCATCAACCGTCCTTACTGTTTCATTTATCATCTTACGGCTTCAGATCTCTGTGTCGAGGCCGCCGCTCGGAGTATGAAGACTAATCATAAATGCAGCAGGATATTTTAATCATATTTCACAACCCTCCGTTCTGAAAGGTCTAATAGGTGTCAAACTCCCTTCCTAGGTTCCTTGTCACGATGGAAACAAAAACAATGAAAGCAATTGGAGTTGCCCAGTATGGCTCAGTCGACAATTTCGAGTCCCGCGACGTTCCACGACCGGGGAGTCCTATAGGAATGGACGTTCTTGTGCAGTGAGTATTGAGTATTCCCATTCTATGTACCATCAGAATCTGACGTCACTCAGAGTCAAGGCCTGTTCTGTGAATCCCATCGACACGAAAGTCCGCAACGGGACTTACGATGACGCTCCAGGTAACGATCCTGCTCCGTTTTGTTTTTGGAAGACTCTAATGCTTATCAAATAAAGACTACTACAAGTTTGTGCCCAAGGATTTCCATATCATTGGGTTTGACGGTGCCGGAACCGTTTTGGAGGTCGGGCCTGAGTGCACAAATCTAAAGCCAGGCGATGATGTCTTCTACGTGGGCTCCACTACTCGCCAGGGTACTGCTGCAGAGTATCTCCTAGTTGATGAACGTCTCTGTGCCGAGAAGCCGAAGGCGCTTGACTTCGTGGAAGCCGCTAGTATGGGCCTGACCTTCGGTACAGCATACCAGTCTCTTGTTGACAGGCTGGAGATTAAGCAGAACGAAAACGTTGGTCTTCTGATTGTGAGTTTCACTAATTCCCTGAATCATCAATGCTACCTTTGTTGCATATCTGACTGTTCTAGATCAATGGCGGAGGTGGAGTTGGAAGCGCTTCCATCCAAATCGCCAGGAAAGTTTTGCAACTTCCCGTGGTGATTGCAACTGCATCGCGACCTGAGACCATGGAGTCATGCAGGAAAATGGGTGCCACCCATATTGTGAATCATAGGGAGGATCTCGAGTCCCAGATCAAAGCCTTGAACCTGGATGTCCCAATCCGGTACGTTCCTCCCTCTCTTGCTGTCGTGTTCTTTGCATCTCAAAAAACTGACACTATTTATGCAGCTACGTTTACGTAGTTGCAAGGACGGAGCAATATATCCACGCCCTAGGCAAAATCTGCGCGCCCTTCGCCAAAGTGTGCTCAATCGTGCAAGCCAAGTTCGATCTCTACGGGACCGACTGGATGTCAAAGTCGATGACATTCTCGTGGGACTGGCTAGGCTCGTCAGCTTATCATCGTACGAATCTGGAGAATTATCGCCGGATCTTTGGGATCTTGGCCCGTTGCATAGACGAGGGGAAATTGGTGCCAAACCTCAACAAACGTCTTAGGTTGAATCTTGCTGGTCTGAAGGAAGCTCATCGGTTAATTGAGTCTGCAACCACTGTGGGGAAACTTGCTCTAGGGGTGGATGAGCCAGGCGAAGGGGCTCCGTTTTCTTAAGGTTGGATTGCGACGTTGAACAAGGCTTTGAGGTGAGGAGGTTATGTGATGGCGCATGAGGATACTTGCGAACTTCCGTCGAGAACCGAATGCATGCTTCTTGATTGCGTATACATGCTGCTTTACTTACAAGACCTCTCGAGTGACCTGGAAGACCTGGAAATAAACGGTGATTAGCCATGTTACCGTCCTTTGTTTCTAGTATTTATATATGATAAAACAAAAAAAAAACTTAGTTTATATTTTGGCTGATGATTTGAGCGGCTAAAGCAACGTAATTGTAGATTACACATCCAGTATAAAACCGAGGCTCGCAAAGAACAGGAAGACAATATTATAATAGAGAAATCGGCATGTGTGATCATGACCCACGGGGTGTGTACTCCATGAGATATTGAAATAGCTGATTCTCAGCCGTTTGCCACAAATAGCTGGGTGGTGTCCGCCACTGTTGGCTCCCGGATTTCGCGGATCGATTGCAGCAAGCCGGGTAGAATGTACAATGTACTCCTCCATGATAATCGGAACTGGGGTGACAGTGATGGACTACCGCGACAAGAGTCAACCCCGGCTCTTCAACAAGTCGACTACTACAGTGCGTTCAATTTTGGAACATCATTCCCTAGCGTGAATAATTCTTGATTTTTAATTCTAAATTCTTAGTTTTTAATTCGAGAATTCTTAAACCTATTTTTTAAATTGTAGAAGTCTTGATTTTTATTTCTAGATTCTTAATTTCTAATTCTAGAAGTCTTGATTTTTATTTTAAGAAGTCTTGGTTTTTAATTCTAGATTCTTAGTTTTTAATTCTAGAAAGGAGGAAAAGTTATATACACAGCCCAAAGCTGCTATTGTACAGTGCCCTGCAGTTTCTGGAGAGACGCGATCCTTGGCCTTCAAAGACTACATCCTAGGCATTTTGAAAGAACACGCTCGTATCACTGCAGGATCAAAACCAGAGACGATTCCGCTGATTGCGGAAAGCTTGGAAGCAGCGCAGGCCCAGTCAGGGACCACTACTACTGCCATGTTTCCCGGTGTTCATGCTTACAAGCAGGTGCGCGGTTCGTACAATTGCGGTGGTCGTTGGGAGAATTCGGTTACGGTTCGGACATAGCTCAATATGCTTGCGTTTGAAGGACAGGGTATGGTGCATCGTATCTCACTGACTCTGTTGTTGATGGTTGTTCCTGGGAATGATATCCTTGTCACCACGGCATCTCAGATGGCCACCTACGAAAAGGCCAGAGAGCCAAAGCGGCTTTTGTATATTGATGGCGCGGGTCATTTTGATGTCTATATTGGAAATGGAGTTAAATCAACTGTGATAAATGAAGAGAGAGTTTGGGACATACAAATAAAAACCTGTTCTTAGGTCTCGATATAAATGCTGGGTATAGTTCAATATCGGTGAAGAACTAAGGTAGCGAGGGATTACTGATCATTGACCTCCGAGAGTCCGTTTCTCAACCTATAGTAATTGTATATTCCACAGATTACGAAGATATGAAATGACTTGCGCCTCGGCAATATATAATCAAGAAATCGCAGCACAGACCTTTCGGCTTCTGGTCGTGGCGTAACTAACTATAAGATGCTTGCGAATATCATGATATCAATCCAGATCAAACAAGAGAGCTTGTTCTCCAATGCTTTCTGAGTTGGTAAGCTGTGTTTCTGCCCCTACCTGGGATGCGTCCGGACCAGAGACCCCAGCTCAAAAAATATGTTGATCTAGTTGATTCCTATGGCTTCAACCACGGATGTGGCTTACGATTCTATTTCAAACACGTCATTTTCCACAACCAGAACAACGCCCAGTACAACGGTGGAGACGAGATGTGGGCGTGGATGAAGCGTCTTTTCGGACAATTTGAAAGACTGCGACACGACTTCCACAGCCTCTGGGAAGTCAAAAACAACGACGGTACAACCACTATCATATCCCAGTGGACCCGCAATATCTGGCCCCCTGGGAACAAAACCGAAGAAGAGCCGACTGTCAGCATTCCGCTCGGCTGGATCTCTATTATCGGCCCTGCTGACCTCGCCGAGGCTGAGGCTGTAGGTGGATTGAATTCCAGGGAGGTCTGGCTTTACTGGGATACAGCTTTGCTCGCGGAGTATCTCCCCAAGGAGGCTGTTGTTTTCCAAAGGCAGAATGTTCTACACAAGGCATAAACAACGAGTAGTGAGTAGATGCGGTGACTAGAGCATCACAACTGGTCAGCTAACGTATTGCCAAGACACGAAGTACCTTTCTCGAACTGCGAAGCTCTGATTATGGGATTATTAGCCCTATAGCCATTTGGGAGGGTCAAGGCAGTAGTCCTCTTGTGAAGGACATGTAAGGAGGGAGAGTGAGAACATGTCTTCTCTGTGTCGTAGACCTATGAACTGATCGCAAATTTAATGCCATCAATTACATCACTCAGGAAGGTTCCACTTGGCGCAGGACATCCCAAAGCAGAAAACGTGAGGTAGCCCATCATAGTGGTTAATCTTTGTTGGAACCCTATGATTACCTCGAGTGATTAGCTCGGTATACCAGTAGGGACAGGACCTACCCGGCCTTATTCAAAGCGTCACGAATTATTAAACCGTCATCGCGAACGGGATCAACATTGCAAACGGCTAAATAAGTTGCAGGAAAACTGTCGAAATTGGCGCTGTTTATGATGAAAAACTCCGGGTCCTGCGGATTCGCTCCTACGGAATCTGTATGGCATAGATTAGTATTAATCTTGATTAAACATGTTCCTAGACTGAGCATATACCAAAGAACTCGATCATAGTACTGGCTGAATTGATTGGCGCATTTGCGCAATTCTTGAATGATCGGGGCTTTCTTACCCGCTCGAATGTGAATCCTTTGGCTGAATACTCCATACTCAGCAAGGAGATAAACAAGAACGAGTATCTATTTACCTCATGAACTCGGGACCGCTAGGCTAAAGCCATGACTTCTCTGTCCACCTATCTATGCATGTGATAACAGGGTAACAGTTACTCATAGTATGCAAAGATATGTCCCATGTCTCTCGCAATCCCCATGCACGATGCGATTGACCTAAGATAGCTATCTAGCCCGCTTTTCTGTTAGTGAATCTCCAATTGGTCAGAGGGAATTTGCACAGGATAGAGAGAACTAAGCGAATAGTGACTGGGTAATCGACCTCATGGACCTGGCTAAAGAACAGAAAGGCGAAAGTACACGCTTAACCATAATGGTTACACTTTCCAGCCTAACGGAATAGTCAATCTATACCATAGGGCTCACCATCGATATCTCTTTCAGGTGTCATCCAAACCAAGTAAGCCACAGGGGCTGATACGTCCCCTTAGGATCACACCAAGAAGCATACAAAAGGAGCGAATGCGTAAGCAAAACCAAAACTCGTGTAAAATGTGCAAACTCCTGTCTGCGTCGGTAGAATAGATAACCAACAACAGGCAATCCAATATAACTGCTCACGGCGAGAGCGAGCTCCAATTTGCGGGGTTTTTGTTTTTCGCTATTGTTGGTAGCGATTAAGTCGCCAAGGGAGAGAATGATGAATTGCCAAACTCCGCACAGAAAAACCACAAACCGAGTAAAAGCCATGTGGGACCCTATGGGGTTGTCAAAGCAGGGTTTCCATAACGGTAACAACGTGGTGAGATTGGCTACGAGATGCAAAAGTCGTCTAGGTATGCTGGGGTCATCGGTAGGGGAAAGGGGGACGCTGAAGAGGACTGCGTGGAGGACCATTGCGGCGAAACCCAAGGATTTGCGAAGTGGGCGTTCATGTGGGACGCCGGGGAGGGTTGCAGTATCTAGAAAGGCAAGGTCGTGCAATCTGGCGGAGAGAAGCAAGATCTCGAAAATCAGCCACGAGGCGAGGTACATTGTCCCGAATGCTTGCAACCATGCCACGCCGCTGCTCGAGTAGAATTTTATGGCGCTGGGAAGTACGCCGACTCCGAATGCAACCAATCGGAGCCGTGACTGCGCGATAAAAGTCTGCATTGCTCCAAGATCTCTATTACCCTAGTCGTCGATAATGCGGCGCATGAGGATACGGGTTGCTGCAACACGGATACTCCAGATACTAAGAGATCTCTCGGCCAACACGACATACACGACCCAGCATATAAGAGTATCAATCGCGTCGAACGCGCAGAGCACGGGCGAGGCTCAAAGTATGGCCTGATGCGGATATGAAGTCCCTAGAAGCCGGCCATTTGCCTGTGCGCTTGAGTTTAGGGCGAGACAAACCATCCAGAAAAAAAGGGTCTGCCATGGGATCTCATGGGGGTCTGCTGGTTGGGGTGCTGCAGATGTGAGATCAGCCTGGGAGGACATGGTAGCTGTAAGGGAAGACGATGGAGAGAGGATGAATGTGATTTTTACCACGGTCGTTCTGTTCCTATTTATGTTCCATCATCTCCTTCTCCTAGGAGGCGGCGGGGTGTCGCCCCTCAGACTCAGCCTCTATAAAAAGCAAATCCGAGGGGCTTATGCTGGGCAAGAATGATTTCGGAATCATGAGAGCTTCCTAGCGGTGCCTGATTAAGAAATATTTGTGCAATAGGCGTCCCTAATAGAGGTGCCCCCTCACTAAAAAACAAGCCTAAAGTTTGTACCTGACCCACCCAGCTACAAACTTGTGGAACTGATTTTCAGCTCTAAAAAAAGCAAAGAATTTATTCATGTCGCGAAATTCGAAATCCTCTTCCCTTTTCTCATCCACAACATCGGAATCTGCACAATGCATCCCACAAATCAACTTCCATGGCTACCGCCGGCCATATACTGGACCTTAATCCAGTCACTAACAGGCCTAACCGTGACATTCACAAGGCCCAACTCCCTTATCCGTCCCATAATTGCTGCATCAACAGCACTCCTCGCATACGCGCTCACAGTCGCAATGCAAACCCACTTTGCAGGAACGCGCGCCTCAGGCCCTTTCGTCGCAATGTGCTGGGTGAATGTGCTCAACGCGGTTGACTTGTTGGTATTATGTCGCGCCAGTTACGCAGCCCAACGCGTCTACGATCGGACGAAAGAAGCGAAAAAGGATAAAATCCCCGAGGAGGAGGAAGACAGCTTGATCGGAAGGAAACTACTCTACGCCTTGATCATCCCATACAACTACCGCCGCATCAACACCCCCTGGACGATCAGCCGTCTCCCCCGCTTCGGCGCCCGCAATCCGGCGTATTTCCCCAACAGGCGCGCATTTCTTTTTCAATCGCTTCTCAAACTACTCGTCGCAGCGGCTCTCGTCGCGTTTCTTACGATCGATCCGGAGGATCGGCATCTCGCGCCTGTTATCACGCAATTGAACGCTTCCCCTAACGTCCTCCTTTTCCACCATTCCAATGCCCGCACCCTGCTCATCCAGTGTCTCTTCACTGTCAGCTTCGGCATCGTGACAAGGGCGACTATCGTCGGCGGGTACACATCTACGGCGTTTCTTGCTGTGCTGTGCGGTTCAGACCCGAGCTCCTGGCCGCCTATCGCGGGCGATTTATCACAGGGTTATTCCTTGGAGGGATTATGGGGGTGCGTTTTTCCTGACCCGATCTCTATTTTCGACCTCAATCAACTGACATCCTGAAAAACAGGTCATGCTGGCATCAACTCCTCCGCCGCCCGCTAACATCCACAGCGACATTCCTAACCTCGGCAGTCGGCATCCACCCCAAGAGTCGCATCGCGCATTGGACGCGCGTGGTGATCGCGTTCACAGCCTCGGGGGCGATCCACTCCGTGATGGATATTGCATTTGGGGTCCCGCTGTCGAAAACAGGCGGGCTGTGGTTCTTCTCGTTGCAGATTCTTGGGCTACTTGTTGAGACGGGTGTGAAGAGGCTAGACGGGTGCATTGGATTAAGTCAAGTGCTAGGAAGGAATGGGACGAAGGTGCTTGGCTATCTCTGGGTTTGCGCCTGGTTGTTGTGGACTGTCCCTGTTTGGATCAATCCTATCCTGTTGAGTCTGTGGGCTGGTGGGACGAGGGTTATGTCGCCTTGGTTGGGGGGGCCGGCTGGGTGGATTGGGTTGTGATTAGATAGATAGAAAGACTATATTAGAAGGTAGGTAATATATGCAGGTGCGTATGCTTACTTCGGTACGGAGGCTTTTGTGCAGTCGCGAGGTTTTATCCTAACAGACCGGCAAGCAAGCATCGAGGCCCGTTGAAGCATCTCACTTGCTTACGAACCATGCATGGCCTTCGAAGGGTCCGGTACTCTTCTCGATGGATTTACTTGCTAGTTTGCCATATATAATTATGACGGAGGTTATCACTGAATATAGCGCTGCGATGGACCGGGGGAGAGTATCTATCGGAAGCACGGTTGCTTCGCGTCGTCATATTTTATTTCTAAGATCATATCACATTACAAGCAAAAGGCCACCGACAGCACCAGCAATAAGCAACAACGGATTCCGCCGTAACGAACCAACGCCATCCTCCTCATCCTCGCCCGACCCCGATCCACTCGGCGGCGCCGAATTACTCCCCCCAGTCGCCGAAGGCACAACAGTCGTCGTAGTGGTCCGACTCGGAAAGATAGGCTCATTCGTATGCCCCTGCGGAAGCACAAGCGCCGAGCCTGTCAATACAACCGTCGCGGTCGTAACCGGATCCTGCACAGGTGTAGCCCCTGGAACGGCATCGTCGCCCGAGGCGATTTCCAGAATCTCGTCGTCCCCCGGATCATAGTTTGCCTGGGCCATTGAGATTTCGTTATTATCTAGATCGAAGACGACGTAGGCGCTTCGGAGGAACGAGTCGCCGAGGATTGGGAAGAAGTCGGCACTGGGGGCGATGCCGAAGATACAGCTTTCTTCGCCTTCGATGTCGAGGTAGCCTCCTTGGTAGTACATTGCGTTGCGGAGGACGAGCTCGCGGAGGGGCACGGCGATGGTGAGGCCCGAGAAGCTGAATCGGATTGTGTAGTCTTCGCGGCCCGAGAGGTATGTGTTGCAGGGGACGTATCCGAACTGTTCGTCTTCGTAGAGGTAGACGTCGAGGTCGTTGTAGATCTGGGCGACAATGTCGGCGGGGAGGTAGCTGATTGTTGCGCCGGAGTCGAGGAGGACGACGAGGGGGAATTCGGTGTGTGCGCTGTAGGACTGGGTGATGTCGTCGGCTTGGGACTCGACGGAGAGGTCGGTTAGGGTGAGCCAGAGGTGGATGTAGCTTCCGTTGTAGGGGATTATTGGGAGGGTGAGGAGGTCGCCGGTGTAGTGGGCTGTGTTTACGCCGCCGAAGAGGACGTTGCCTTCGTCTTCGCCGAGCCGGTTGAGCCAGAGGCTATATGCGTTGGAGCTGGTGATGTTGTTTGAGACGAGGAGTTGGGGGAGGTTTGGGTAACGGTAACGAGCGGCGACGTTTGTTGAGTAGCCAATGCCTAGTATTCCTTCTACCAACTGATTAGTTTGGATCGTTTGGATCGTGAAGGAAAGATGTGACTTACTGTCGATACTAGACGTCATTGCGATACCGAATTGTAACTGGGGTACCTCCGCGTCGCCTATCTCCATTGTGTCCGTGGCATAATAACCCCGAGCCCATGATTCATCGCCGTACACGATCTCAAACTCGGTTGAGGTGGTAGTTGATGTGCTCGAATCATTAGGATCGTATGTTCCGAGAGAATCGCAGCGAGATCCGCGCACGGTACAGACTTCGTTTGAAGAGTAAACGACCCAGAGATCGGAGCTTCCGGTGTCGACCGAGACCTCGACCTGTTGCGGCGGAGTTCCAACCGTGAGATTTGCGGAGTAGATATCCCCGCCCATCTAAACCATTAGAGACGTCCTGAAAGTCGATGGGAAAAACGAACCGAATCACCATACAAATCCACATCAACAGTCTGCCGCTTGAATCGCCTCCGGTCTCTACCCACCGGGTTATCGGCATGATTCCTCTTCAAGCCCAGCTTCAAAACATGGGGAGAGCCACTGTCACGAACAGACAGAGCACACAGCCCCGGAGCAGCAAAAGCAAGAAGCGAGGAGAGCAAAGCGAGCCTCATGATGACTCTCCCCGCGAAAAAAGTGAGGTGGAGAGGAAACAGGTGAGGGGAGGACGGGCTTTTTATTCCGACGGCTGTCGATCCTGGACAACGCCAGCAGCGTGCATGAGAGGCTAGAGCGGACCGCGTAGCTCTCGGCGCTGACAAGTTGTTCATTTACCGGCCCCTAGCCAAGATCTTGCTTACCTCGGGGTTTTGCTAAGATCTTGGCTAGTGGCCGTTGTTGGAGAACCATTGTGAAGAATTGCCAGGTTTTCTTTGTTATTGGATTGTTAGACCAGTTTCACGATCGTGTTTGCCTCGAGGTTTCATGTTTCACAATCGGGCCGTTCGGATTTCATTCATGACTTGAACTCTTTCAGCCCGGAGGACTAGTAAGGGACAGTCAGCAGTAATCGCCACATCGAGGTTACAATGACTGCGACTGAATTGAAGGACATTCATGAACTGCCTGTGTAGCATCAGGCAAGCAGCAGTGGCAGGGATGAAGTGACACTAATTCTTAAGAGGTTTAGTTAGTTCACTGTCTGAAGAACTGGATTGTCCCTGAGATTGTGGGGTTTATAGAACTGCGCCGTGGGTCGTGAACATTGATCAGCGGATTTCTCCACTCGGTCTCTATCTGAGATCTCAGATGATCTTTTTTTCTAGATACTCTGTTGCTGTCGCACTCTTCGAGGTGAAGAACCCAAATTTGATGGTTGCCTCGATCACGCAATAATGCTTGGCATTGCGCGATCGCAAAAGGCCCCAAAAGGAGACCAAACAGCCATCGAGAATGGTCCAAATCTCTCCGCATGGAAATTGCTTGTTTTGCTAGCTCACATTAATATAATAGATATCCTCAGTCATTCCCATCTTCTTTTTAAATCCGCCTGCGACATATTCGCCAACCGTTGTTCCATTCGGAAGACCCTCACGATGTCGTGACAGCAACAAGCACCGATAGGACGAACGTGACCACCGTGATCTATATTTGTCAACACATATCCTCCAACCGGGCACTGGTACCACAATGTATCGATTGGAATACTAACCGCCGTCGTCAAGAGCCCAATGACATTCAGCTCCCAGCCTCCGGCATACACCGACCCCAACGCAATGGCACTCTGCTGTTTCCAGAATCGCACCGCGCCCAATACCGCCGTCAAGATAGCCGCTCCATGACAGGCCACTGCAAGAGGAACGCCAACCTCGTGGTATCCGAGCCCGTTATCGCTGGAGGCGGATTGAAGGCGGAAGAGCTGCGCGATGAGAACCCCTTGCATCGCCAGTACGACCGACGTGCGTATGTAAGCGAGGAAAGTCCGTTCGAGAGCTAATATCCTTGTTAGCATTCCTTTTCTCTTCTTCCCTTCTACTCAATCCTTCCTCCGACCGTCCTTCCCTTCCGTCGCTTCACCCGCGTCCCAATGTCGAGAGAAAACGACCCCACGCACCGAAATAATCCCGATTTTTCTTCTGCGGCACCGTCAAAGCAACTTGTCTCCTCCAGAATAGCTGAATCCGCCCGAGAACCCCATCGCGTGGTACCCGACTCGCCTGGCTCGCCCGAGATACCGTGCGGCGTGTGGTAACCCGGTATTCACCCGAGGACAACGACGCGGTTGAATCGTCATCTTGCTGCGTCTCAATCTCGTGTAACTCGAGATTATCGGGATCTAGATCATCGCTGTCGCGCGATGAGGAATGTGCGCCCTGGGTGCTGGTGCGAAAGGACAGTGACGGTTCGGATCGCGGGCGATCGGTCCCCACGGGGTGGCGCTGTGGCGGGAATTGTGGATGCTCAGGGTCTGGGGGGTCGCCTGCGATTGTCATTGTCGGGATTTTTGAATTGAGGAGGAACGCCACATATCAAATGCGGGATTGAGGGAGGGACGAGGAGGAGATGCGATGCGATGTGAGAGTTGGAGAAGGTCGCGGGTATCGGGATCTTGGACGATGTCATTCGCCCGCCGCCCCGCGGTTTTTTGACGTCGCGACCATGGTTCACTGCTCAGTTATACTTCATCCACGTTCTACATTTGATGTCAACTCAACAATAAATCCAACGTCCTTCACATTGCATCTTATACAGACAACCAAGTACAAACAATACCGCTTATCACAATCATGCCCTTGATGCTCCATCTTATAACACCGACTCCGGTCAAGTCTTTTCCGCCGGTTCAAACAACCCATCAATATATCAACCCATCCGAACCATGTCTACCGACCCAAATAACCCAAACACCTTGATCAACTCCACGCTATAATCCCGATTCGCGAATAGGACAGTCGACGGACTATGCTCATTGACGAACAATCGTGCTGTCTCAGGAGGATGGTGCCTATCCCAGATGGAACGACACTCGGACCTTCAGAATAATAAGATGAGTGTAACGTCCAGAGAGGATGGAGGAGGGCTAGAGCTGAAGAGCTCAAACTTGGAAGCGCATACCTCCTTGATCAACTGCGCGGGGAAGGGAGGTGTATGGGACTGTCCTTGGTCCGGCGTATTCGCGTGCCAGCGGGGGAGGACATAGCCATGCAAACTTTCTTGGTTTAGAAAAAAATGGTTAGCAAATGTCAGACCATGGGCACCAAAGGCCTCACCGTCAACTTGATGTTGTCCAGAGCGAAGCCAGTACTTGAGAGCTACTAGCCCTATAGGTATAATAGAGCCCACCACTATAGTAATAATGCCAATGATTGCTTCGGTAGAGATAGGCATGAGACCTATTCAAGGCGCGTTAAACGTTCAAAAAATAGTCATAGATATGAGTGAGATGTCAGATTATGAACAGGCTTCTGAAAATTCCGCGGCCGATATTTATACATTTGGATGCAGAATAAGTTTTAGCACTGCCCACGTCCCAGGGAAATCAGTCTTAAACAGAACTGTCGGCTCATTGACGGTGCCAAGCATCTCCGTACCTCGCAGCAAATTAAATTCGACAAACGCCGCGTTGGGAGTTGCCGACAGATCTGCAGCCGAAGGTACGGATGATGAAGAGGGCTGCCATTGGTGATCCTAAGTACAGTAGCGTGTTGACGGACTTTTTCAGTTGCTGCCGCCGGTAGCAGGCGGAGCTCCAATCGGGGACTTGCCAAGTCTGAGTCCTAACGTTTCTGACCCACGGCGCTCAAGCGGCCGGGATATCAAGGATTAGCTGCCACAGCCTACCACGGAGGATCTCTGACCTCAATCTAACTCCAATATGAATATACAGCTCAGCTGGACTTCATTTCCGAGGTCTCCTGAGTCCATGAAACCCACGTCGATCATGCCAAATGTCGAGCTCTGACTATCAGCAACCTGACGACTCCTTGTCCTTTTCCTCCGCCAATCGTCAACCCTGCCAGCTTGAACCTTGCAAAGTTGAATGCAAACCCTTTTCCTGCGTGATATTGATCCTGTTTGTGAGACCATTTTCCAGCCACATTTGTCCCGGCTCATCGTCACACTTTATCCAGTGGAAAGACCCTGGCTTATTATTCCCCAGTGAGAACCGGCCGCAGCAACTGAAAAGTTCATCAACAGTTCATGCGAAGTAACAGTTTAGCCATAAATCCTTATTACTTTACTCAATATTCAATATATGAACAAAACCTGACTTTTCTCCACCCCGGGTCACGTGTAGCGACTATGCCACAGTACTTTATATACGCCGGCGTGACTCAATCTGCCCCGTCAGAGGCTACTCGTCACGAGTACGGCCTGAATTCTTGATCCTTGGTTATCTAACGTATTACTTCTCTTACCTATAGTGATTCCTGCACTGTTTTTATCTATACTATTATCATGTTTTTGTCTGTGACCGTAGACGATACCTGCGCGCAGTTTTTTAACTTGTTAATTAGCGCGCGAAGCCGATAGGGAGCCGAAGGCGAGCCGGCGAAGCAAGCCTTTACGCTGGCACCCATTCTTGGCAAAAACCAGAAGCGTTCTGATTGGTCAATTCAAAAAATGTACCATAACGTGACCTTTAGACACGTGACCTTGCTACTATTTCACGCCTGCTTCAAGGCCTACTTCAACACCTACTGTAATACCTGCTTCGCCTGCTTCAACGCCTGCTTCTACACCTGCTTCTACACCTGCTTCTACACCTGCTTCTACACCTGCTTCTACACCTGCTTCTACACCTGCTTCTACACCTGCTTCTACACCTGCTTCTACACCTGCTTCTACACCTGCTT